>PVJX010021579.1:0-31715 GCA_004027295.1 Dolichotis patagonum | reverse complement strand
ATTGCCTATATCATCAGGTACAATAAAATTAAACATAGTAGTACAGAACAAAATCAATAAAAATAAAATGTTGGAGACAATATAGGACATCAAAAGAAGGAAATAATCAAACCAGAATGGGTATCATAGTGAATATTAATGTCTTCAGAGTAGTTGCCTATACTCTCAGACTTGATACTATCAAACATAGCAGATTCAAATAAAATCAGTCAAGATAAGACAGAGATATAACAAACTAGATTCCAATAATATCAGTCAAACCAAGACAGTAAAGGAATACAGGTCTTCAGATTAAGTTAATAGGAAATTAAAAATGGTTACCATGGTATATCCTGCTGTCTTTGAAATAGTTGTCCATGCTGTCAAATCTAGTACAAGTACACAAACTGGAACAGAATATAACCAAACTAAACAGAGCAATGAAAACAATAAGGGTTTCAAATCATGGCACAAGATTAACACATCCCTCTGCCTCCCTTTTTAGACAATTCCTCCACTTTCACTTTGACAGGGTGCATGGCACATTTTGTATCCCAGTAACTGCTTTAGTTTTTAGATTAGCGAGGCACGTGCTATTGACCTAAGTGGTTCTAAAAGTTTTTACCCTTGAACTTGATCTCAAGTTGTATCCATTTACCTACAAGAGCCTCAAGGTTTTCATTCCTTATAACTAGTTCTCCATTGTATAAAAGTGTTATGTCTTTCCAACCAATCTGCAGCTGAAGGGTGAACTACCTCCACTTTTTCTAGTTCCCTGTCACATAGAGCATTATTTTCTCATCTTTATCTTTCAGTCCATAAACTCTCTTTCAGGTTAATAATATTTGTTATATAGAGTATCTTGATGGACCCTATCTCCTGATCCACTCTATGTTTCTTTTTATTAGTGTATCTAAGCCATCCATGTTAGTGATGATGGTCAATCTTCTCTGCCTCATCTCTCACATGCTATTTTTTCTGTCATTGTTTCTATATTTCCCCTTCATTCCAATGTCTTCCTCACTCAGTGAGCCCCTTCTGCAACTGTTCCTGAAACCATGGTCTTTTTTTCTCTCTCTCTAGAATGTCCTTCAGTATTTTTGTAGGGTTGGTTTGGTGGTCATGAACTCCCCCAGTTCCTCTTTGTCATGGAAGCATCTTGTTTCTCCATTAATTTTGAGAGACAGTTTTGAAGAGTACATCAATGTGTGTTGTAGGTTAACTTCTTTTAGTGCTTGTATTACTTCACTCCAAGCTCTTCTTGATTGGATGGTTTGTGTCGACAAGTGTGTCATGATTCTGATGGGTTTTCCTTTATAGGCTGTTTCTTTTCTCTGATAGCTTTTAATATTCTGTTCTTGTGTTGAATTTCTGGGATCTTGATTTTTATATGTCTGGGTGTATATCTATTTTGTTAATAACTGGCTGGAGTTCTGTATGCCTCATATATCTGAATATCATTTCCTTTTCCTATGCTTGAGAATATTTCTTTAATTATTTCTGTAAATAGCCTTTGTATTTCATTTGTGTTTACCCCTGCTTCTTCCCTCACAATTTTTATTCTTAAATTATAGATCCTCTTGTCATTTTCTAGCCTTTGTACTGTTACTTTTTGGTTTCTTGTTATTTTTAAGAGTTTCTTTTTTTAGCAATTGCAAGTTGCAGACCTGCCTTCAAGGTTTGATAGTCTATCTTTGGTTTCTTTCAGGCAGTTTTATCAGCTTTTCATGAAGTTATTACTTTTCTGGTAATCTCTTCAAATCTGTTTCATGTATTCTAGATTGTTTTATATTCTTCATCAAAGATTTCCCTCCTTTGTCTGTGCTCCTCCATTCTTCCATCTGTGTCTTCTTGAGAGGTGCTTAGCATTTCTTTTATTATTTTCTTATATCTTCCTTTACTTGTATTAATATTTATTTTAAGTTCTTTAATAATTTCACAAAGATATTTCTTTATGTCAGATGCTTTTTCTTCAGAAACTGCAGGTGTGAAACCCCTGATCTCTTCTGTGTTTAACTCTTCTGGACCAGTACAACTTGGGCTGGAGACTGGAAACTTCCCTTTGTTTCTTCCTCTTTTGATGTTTCTGATTTCTTCCAGACAATTGTATAGTGGGGGGTCTCAGGCACTTCCTATATTGGATACGATTACTCTGAAGCATGCTGTGTAGGGATTGGTGCCCTCCCCAGTCTGCTGGTGGCCACTAAAGTAAAAGCAGGGATGGGGCAAACTGGGCCCTCCCTTCTGAGCTGTCCAGCCACTGGAAGTCTTTATCATGTTAGTGTGTGCCATGCAGACAGGGCTGGCTAGGAAAAGCTCTAGGGAAACCTCGGCCTTGGCTACTGGATCGTGCACAGGAGCAGAACTCAGTCCAAGCAATTCTCACCGATCTGCTCTGTGCTAGGAGTGGCTGAATGAAGCTGGCTGCAGTTCTGGTTCCGGGCTTATCCTGCCGGACTCCAAAATGTTGTCCAGCCAATTGCCCACTCCCGTGGGAGGATTGAGTTCCCCACACTGACTGTGAGCCAGTTCAGTTCTCTGATCTGCTGTTCTATGTTCTCCCTCTGAGGCCTTCAGGCTTGCCAACCCCAAACTTCACCGCAACCATGCTTCTTTGGATTCCAGTGGCATTTTGCACAGAGTAGGATTCAGCTGTGGTGAGAGTGTGTCTGGCCACAGCGTTCTACCAACTTTTTTCTTTTCTTTTCTTTTCTTTTCTTTTCTTTTCTTTTCTTTTCTTTTCTTTTCTTTGTTTCTTTTCTTTTCTTTCTTTCTTTCTTTCTTTCTTCTTTCTTTCTTTCTTTCTTTCTCTCTCTCTTTCTTCTTTCTTTCTTTCTTTCTTTCTTTCTTTCTTTCTTTCTTCTTTCTTTCTCTCTCTTCTTTCTTTCTTCTTTCTTTCTTTCTTTCTTTCTTTCTTTCTTTCTTTCTTTCTTTCTTCTTCTTTCTTTTTCACTTTAGTGTCTTCCTAGGTTGAAAGGCTCTATCTCCTTCCATCTGGTCCAGGATTCTATATTCCAGCATCTGAGCTATTTCTCTCAGAGAGGCTTCTTACTTTGCTGCTTATTGATCCACCATCTTCCCAGCTTCCTCCCATCATTTTTTTTTCTTAGATACATCAGTATCTGTTAAGTAAGTTGATACCCATGACTAAAATGACCTAGTTTATTTTCTGTTTGTTAAGTACATAAAGAGTAGAAAACTGCTCTCCTATACATGAAAAATAAGATAGGAGGGAAGAAAGCTAAGGGCAGTTATTACTTCTTATTTTATAGATGGTGCTTACACAACAGCTATGACAGCAGAAGGAATCTCTGTATCCTGTCACAAAATACTATTAAGCACTTGCTTGCTTTTTTAAGTAGAGAATACATGTAGGATCACTGCTTTATTGCTTATAAAATTGAGTGGAAATTTTAAATGCCACATTAAACATTATGTTCATGTATGCACTGTTGATCACATATGTCTACTTTTCTTAACATTTGGCATTGTGTAATGCCAAATGTCCTTTCAAGATGCATTTCATAGAATTCTTGAGATAGTAAAATGATCTTGAGTTCCTGAAACTATAAAGGAGACCTTAAACATTGTATGTGGAACAGTATAGAAATACAATCAGGGCAACATTGCTCATGACTTTTGCTATGCTGATATGCTAATACTTACCACTGTTCTGCTCCTGTTGTAGATATAGATCGACCTAAGTACTGTACAGTGTTAGGATACTCAGCCAGTGCTACCTGCTTTTGGTTAATGAGATACATTTCACCATCGTTACCCTTCATAACTCCAATATCCAATACTTGCATACACATTCTTTTACCTTTGAGAATCTTATTCTTTGACCTAAATTACAGTGAAAATTTGTAGCTGCTTAAATGTGAATTTTTTACAAGAATTTTTTGAAGAATGTCAGGCCATTCGCCAAATATTTAGAGTCTATTGTAACAAAAGCAAACATTTTCAAGTATTTCCTGGTCACATTATCAAATTAGGGTCACAAGAATCACAGACAAGATTAATATCAAGTTTACTTGAAAAAATTAGGACTTAAATTTATTTCAGAGTCACAAATAGAGTTACCTGGGATCATCCAGCAACCTACCTCCCACACCTTTCTTTATAACTTAGAATGTGTTCAGGCTCAAATAAAAATATGAAACTTCTAAGTGCAATAATGTTTCACAACTTTCCAGTAGTGTTTTTTGACCACAAATCATAGCCTTCTGTTTTTAGAGTATTATATAGTGTACTTGATATTTCATAAAAAATATACTTCATGAATCCACAGATTCCAGTTTATTTCCACAATTGAGACAAACTAGGCACATGTTGAAAAAGCATTCGCTATATAATGAGAAATGGTTGGGAGTCTGTCATTAACTGTGTTTAGTGGACATTTACCTAGATCTTTTCTGCTTCCTAAAGAGTGTTCTGATTAAGAATGGATTGAAGGGGAGCTGTTGCTGTTTGCTATAAAGACAATATGTGCTAATTACTTATCCAATTTTATTCTGGATTAATTTGCAAAACATTCTCATAGAATTTGGAATTTCATTATCAGTTATTTTTAAGTTAGAAAATCAAGGTTTAAGGTTATTGAGCAATTCATCTGGAGAAAGAACTGGAATTGTATGTGAGCATGAATTTCTAATATCAACTACACCAAAGTGAATCAGCATACAAACATAACACACAAAATTAAGCTTATGTGAAATTTATGCTTCAAAATACATAATGTTTAACTGGTTATTAACACTCTCTCTCTCTCTCTCTCTCTCTCTCTTTCTTCTCTCTCTATGTATATGAATTCCAATAAGAAGTCATTAAATGGCTAAAAGAGAAATGTGACATGAGGAAAATGGAGAAATCAAGGAATGTGCAGAAGTGCTATTTTCAGGTTATTAGATAAATTACAGAACTAGAAATAAAGTAGTGTATACTAAGGTATTATTAACTACTTTTAGCTTTTTGAATATTTGAAAATAGAATATTACTAAATCTATTCTAAGTTATACTTTTTATTGTAACATGGAATGATGTGTATACCCAAACCTTTTTTTCCTGTCTTCTGTTAATTTTAGGTCTTTTTGAGATGGGGTTTCACCATGCAGTTCAGATTGACCTTGAACTCACTTTCCTTCCCAGGCTGGCCTCGAACTCACAACCTGCACTACCTCCTGCCTCAGCCTCCCAAATACTAAGATTACAGGCATGTGCTCCCACGTGCGGCTTGTATACCTAAATCTTAAAATACATGTTTTGAAGATAAGTTCTATCTCATTTAGCTTATATTCTTTCTATTAAGTTTTCTTAAAGAATTATAATTTCTGCTAAATACATTATTAGTCTCATACCTCAATCATGTAAAATCTAGAACTTATTATATCACCCATGCTCATCTGTTTGTTTATTAAATGTGATCATAATTCACATTTACTGACTTGAAGAGATAAGAATAGTAAAAAATTGAGAAAATATCTTGTAAATTTTCCAAATACACTCATAATTTTCTCCCAAGTTCATGTGCATATACTTGCATGATGTCATTCAGCAATGTCCCCAATACACCAAACATTAAACAAAAATTCTAGTGCCATATGGAATATTTGCACTTTGTAGACCCAAAACAGATGAAAAGATTTCTACTTTATTTTTATTGTGTCCATTAAATTATAGAGAAATACTTACCCAATGAGTCTAAGAAAAAATAATTTTAAGGAACATTTTGTGTATCTTGAAAATAGTAGATTTGGCTAGTTATCTTCTGAAACTTTTATTTTCTACTTCCATGATAGACAGTATTATTATACATTCTTACTCTCGTCCATTTTATAGAGATAATTTTCATTCCATGTAGAAGGAAAGAAGTCTTGACCAGATAGACTGGTTTAGCTAAAGAAATGTAAAGTTGGAAAATAGACCACTTTCAGAGCTGATATTTTCTCCCTCAAGGATGCATCTCAATATCTTTAAGTGAGTCAATTACCAACTCAATTAATAGGTCACTTACTTAATGCTTATTAAGTAATTTCCCACCCTGAAATTAGAATAGTCATTAACTGAGGATTTCAGGTTTATTACCTAAATCTGATTTTTTTAGTCCCTATTTTTCTTTTTTATATTTACACACTTGATAAATTTTGACTAAGAGTTAAAATAATCTGAAAAAATTTTGTCAGTTCTTTGAATTATCATACAAAGTCTATCAAGGAGGTATATTTTATCTATTTACTATAGCAAACAAATGATAGCGACTATTAAATTCCATTTGCCTTCAATCAGGATATTTTGCATTATTCTCTCTTTATATTAATCACAACATTTTTAGGCCATTCAAATATTTTTTATTTTCTATTATATTTTGAAATTCAAATGGACAGATTCTGGCAATTCTGCATGTTTAATTACATTTTGCTGCATGAATGGATTGATGATGCAAACAATATGTCAAATCTGCTTTGATGCTAATTTTGATTTTAATTAGACTTCCTTTGCCACTTCTAATATGTGCAATAATACAACCTAAATGATTGAACGCAAGCTATCTCAAATGTTTATATAAAATTTCTAACTTTTAAATACTGCCAGTTTTTTGGTTTATATATGACTACTTAATGTGAAATTTGTCAGTTGTAATTAAAAATTCTTAGAATAGTAACTTTTGTAATATTCAGAGTTATATCATCAATAAAGACTTTATATGAGGTCAAATTTATACTTAATGTTATTCTTAATCTTATGTGCAACTGTAAAATGTACATGGATACAAAGAAATGCTTCATGAATCATATAGCATAACAAATTTCAATTGCACTTATAACTACTGTAAAGAGGTAGACAAAGGCAATCAGACCCTGCAAGTTGCTGTTGGGTAGTGTTCTTAAAGGCATACACAATTTATTTAATTTAGATGGTGGCAAATTTGAGAAATTGTTGGATCACAAACTCTACTGAGGTGAAATTTAATCAGTTTATGCGTAGCAGTATCTTTGACAAAAGTAAGTGACTGGCTACCTATTTAAAAATATTTGTATTGTACATAGTGAAAGAGACTTTCTTGTATAATGATGGAATAAAGGTTCTAAGAATTAGAGTGAACAAAACATATAAAATAAAAGTGAGAAGATTAATTTATAATTTAAGAGGTAAAATGATCCATTGTACAACTGGAGCTTCAGAGAGGGGCACAAAGGTGCGACAAAAGAGGTATCATCTAAATGTCTATTTTTTAATGGAAAAAAGGTAAAGAAAAAATTCATAACAGAGCAATAGGAGAATAGCTAATACACTGCATATTGTTTTCTTTAAAGTAGTTATGCAGAGTGCAAGATATGGGCAGTAAAATTTTCTGCAGTCGATATTAGCACAAACCTTCCCTTTCAATGAACTAAGAGACACTAATAATATAACTGACTTGCTTTTTTGTTTTGTTTTATATTTTTTTCCTTTTTTCCTTCCATTGTTTCCCATCTCTTCTATCCTGGTTCCTTTTTCCCTCAGAACAATTTCCTCCCTGTTGTAAATCAATGTCAGGGGTAGGATCTGAAGGAAAGACCTGAATGAGGAGATACACTAGTGTAGTCAGTGTTAGAAAAACTCAGAGTAAAATATCAGCCAAAATATAAAACCCTGCATGTTGTAGGATGATATTAAACATTCCTCAAGTTGGCAGACATAATCAAAATGAAGTAGGGAGTGAGGAAAAAATTTCAAGAGAACAGAAACATAGTTCATAAAGAAATAAGGGTAGGTTAGGAGAACTTGAGGAAAGCTTGCTATAGATGCCAGAAATAGCACAGCAGATTTCACGGTTGGCCCCTTGTGATTGTAAAGTCAGTAAAGGGCAGGCATCAAGGGCTCCATCATGCACTATGTCGTGGCTAAGCTCTGGAGTCTGAACTTTATCTGAAATACTATGGGGAGCTGTTGGAGAATTTTAGGTTGGGTTGTGATATGATTAGTTCTGTGTTTGATAAAGGTCACTCTGACAGCTGTGCAGGATTTGTAATTGAAAATGGTAATAAACTTGGAAAACAGAATTTAAACCATTCTGGAGTAATTAAATTAAACCTTACTTAATTAAAAAAATACTAGTAACTTCCAGATGAATATATAAACATTAATAAAATCCAAGAGGTTATAATATGGAAACTAAATGGATAGTGTATTTGAATGAAGTCAGTTAAGCATCCAACTGACTTGCTCTATCTGTGTCTCACAGTGAAGCCTTTCTGATTAACAGGTTGTTCTCAGACTGTGAAAAGTTAATATTATGATCTTCTATTTGTTCCACAGATGTTTAAACTCGTGTCCTATACATAAGCTTTAATTTAATTGAGGTGATTAGTATACTTAATCCTTCACTGATAAATAATTCTGTCTTGAAACTTACTGAGTACTTTTTATTTTAACACAAGGGTGCGATTGTTTTCTTTCTACTTATTTTCTGTTCTCATGCTATAGTGCAAAAAAATGAGACTTGCAAATCAACATGCTGATGAAATCTTAAAAGAAGATTAATATTTTTATTTTGTGTATCTTAAATTAATACCTGTTGTACAACATCCATCACATGATCTGTCTATTTAAAATCTTCAGCTGTAATTTTCAACTACAGTGCATAATAACACAGCTAATGACAAGTGATGAGGTGTCTATTTCTGGTCTCTATGGTAGGCAAGTAGTAAAAGTTCCTTAAGGACCTTGTAATAGAAAAGCAAGGGTCACAGCTGAGTTCAACAAATCTTTAACTATGACTATTTCATTCATGCCTCCTCCATATATCGAAGAAAATTTTATATTACAGCATGTGCTACTCAGACAAGAATCTGGCATAATACAGTATTCTTGGGCTATGGTATTAAAACATCAGAGTATAGCTCCTGTTTCCCAAAGTTAATTTTATTCTTTTAGCTTTTTTAAGCATAATAATAATAAATTGATTCAGCTTTATTCAAGTCAGTGGCTCAGGTTTCCTAAAGCTTAACTAATTTATATTCAATATATATATATATATATATATATATATATATATATATATAAAATTTAAGATAATTTGACATAAACTAAGATAATTTATCATAAATTAAGATAAAGATTGTAGATAGATTCAATAGTTTTACTTCTCCTTTTAATCTTTTATTTAACCATTACTATTTCATTCAACTATCATTTTACATACTGTGGAAAGATGAATGCTCCTCAGGTTCTAGGCCAAGAATTAGATTTATTGCTATATCTTTTCCATAAAATTTATATGTAGATTTATTTGAGCACTTAAGGATTCAGGGAGTCCTTGAGTGAGTGAGTTGTTAAATAAGATCCCGGCTTGCTAATTGTCATTGAATCTAGCAAAAAAGCAGTAACTGTCCACTTTGAAATATGTGTTAAAATTCCATATTTACAAGTTTCAATTCATTTTCAAACTAAATCTAGTATAAATGGAAACTGTTATATTTTAGAGCACATTGTAGAAGTCTTGCTTCTTTTCAGTCAGAAGGGTTTTTAACATGATTCCATTTAGGTGGGGAAGGGTAGTAAAACACTCAATGCTTAATAAAAAGATATGAGTAAGTTCTCTAATGTGACAAGAGGTTTTTTCAACACTATAATTTTGTGGTAGAGCTTTTATAACTTAATGATTAACCTGAATGAATAAAGAACAATAATCACATACAAATAAAAATGTATCACTTTAACATTTCAATTAAATTGTAAGTTACTGACAATAAAGTGATAATGGTATGTTTTATTCTTGGGTGTGTGTTTGAAATACATATATGTTATTTTATGTCATAATTCAAACAGAACACACAAAATTATGAATTTGTAAAATTGTTTTGACAACTTTAGACAGAAATAATTTAGTACTATCTTTGAAGACTTCACATAGACCATGATGAAACTTTTTCTTGATAAACCTCAAGGTATTTTGAGAGTGGATCTTTTCAATGAATTTTATTTTTTCTTTGATTCTGTGGTTTTGGTGAAGAAAAGAACCAATTGAAATTTTTTTGTATATTTTAGAAGGATATTATCTTTAGTTATAAAATAATGCTCACAACACAGCCAGAATACATAGTGCTGCTAATAAGACACTTTTTTTTTTTTTTGGTGCCAGGGATTGAACTCATGACCTAGCACTTGTCAGGTAGGTGCTTATGCCACTGAGCTAAATCCCCAACCCAAGATGCTTTCTTAATTGTGTGTCGGGGCCTATGTAGATGACCTTACACTATAGAAATTTGAGGACCTCCACCTCTTTTCATATTTTGGTGGTTGAATTTAGAAGCACTTTTTGGATGCAATCAGTTCATCAAAAACAGGCAAAGAACTTAAGATGATTATCAACCGAATGCTAAGCGCAAAAGCCAGACTTTATTTCACACCATGTACACAAACGTTTAACTCTTGTAGAAGGAACACACAAAAATATTTGACATGGAAGCAGTTTTCAATAAAGATTTAAATTCTTAGCTCTGCTAAATATTCTACAAGTAGGTGTGAACCCAGGAGGACTCAGTCACTGCACCCATCCATACCTTTTGAATGACACATCTAGATCACTAACTTTTAGTATAACTATTAATATGGTAGTTTTAAATGTGCACTTTCATTACTTTGATTTTTTCCATTAGTTATCTTTCCCCTGTTTCTCTTATCATCTTATGCATGACATGAATACTTCCTCAAGAATTCATCTGGATTTATATAACAGTATTTTGAAATTTGTCTCTGTGCAGATTACTCTGAGCATTACAATATATTTTGATGATTCCATGAAGTTAATTGGTATAAACAATTTACTACTTTAAATGAAAGGTTAGTGCAAAAATATTTAAAAGTAAAGAAACCTATCTAGAAGTGAATTGCCTTAACTTATCTAATTTTAAATACCATTGTCTTTATTTTCAGATTCTGCTTTGGCTTATTTTAAGTCAAATGTATAACATGTAAAATGTATTTGGACAACACTGTCTATTTTACATACAAATTTCATTGCATTTCCATTGTTTATTATTCCTTCCTGATTCTACCATTAATCACTTCCTTTTTTCTTCAGTCAATCTCTATGGATAGCTGTTCAAATGACAAATTCTTTTTCTTTTCTTATGTTTGAAATGATTTTTTTTCTTGTTCATTCTTAAAGGAAAGTTATCCTGGAGGTAGAATTCACAACCAGTAGTTCTTTCTTTTATTTTTTTGTTAGTACATTTTGGATGACACGATTACATTCTTTGAAACATAAATGTGCCAACTCCAGTCAGTGTTTCACCTGCTTTCCCTCCCCTCCTGGAAGCCTTTATTCATTTCTTTTTCCCCTTCCCATTTAAAAAGCACATGTCCCCCTAATATTTACTGTCTACCTTTTACTTTGCTCTTTATATTTTGAGTTTCTCATGTAAGAAAAACTATGTTTCATTTAACCTGTGTGTTTCATTTATTTCAGTTAACATTATGGTCTCAAGGTGCATCAATTTTTCTAAAAATGATTCATATATTCTTTTTATGGTAATATAGTATTCTACTGTGTGTGAACACATTTGCTTTATCCATTCTCCTGTTGATGGACATACAGGCTACTTCCAAGATTTAACTATTTTGAATTATGCTGCTACAGACATGGATGTGCATATATCACTACAATATGTTTAACTGTTTCAGGAAGATTCCTAGCAGAGGAATAACTGTGTTGAGTGAAATTTCTAGTTTCCATTTTTTGATGTCCAAAATGATTGTACATGTTTGCATTCCATCAACATTTTAAAAGGCTTTCGTTTTCCCTACAGCCCTGCCAGCACTTGCTGTTATTTTATTTCTTGATGAGGCCCTTTCTTTGTAGAATAAGATGGAACTAGAGTCATTTTAATTTGCGTCTCTCTGATGGCCAGTGAAATTGAACATTTTTCATGTATTTATGGTCATTCATTCTTAATCTTCTGAAAAATGCTATTTATTTCAATGGCCAATATTTTGATTGAGTCTCTTATTGGGGAGGTGGCTAGTTATTTTGAGCTATTTATCTAATTCTTTTCTTTAAATATCAAAAAACATGTAATCTCTTCCTGGCCTCTGTGGTTCAGATAAGCAGCAACAAGGCATCATTGTTTGTATAGGTGTCTGCTCTGCACAGCACATCATTTCTCCTTAGCGGCTTCCAAGACTGTTTCCTTTGTTTTTCTTTAGGAAAATGTGATGTGCATTGGTATGAATTTACTTGTGCCCTTCATGATTGAGGATACTAATTTCCTGTTTCTATAAATGTTTGTCTTTTGCCAGATTTGGGAAGTTTTAAGCTGTGGTTTTATCGAATGCTCTTAGTCTATTTCTCTAGTCCCTCTGGACTTCTGATAGTGAGTGTGTGAGTTACATTGCTATTCCTTAGCTTTTTGATACTCTTATTTTTTATTTCATCCTATTTTCTTTATGTTGCACAGCTTGGATATATTTAATGGATTGATCCTGAAATTAATTGATTATATTCTCTATCATCTTTGTTCTACTACAGAGCTGAATCAGCAAGATTTTACAAATTTCTTCTGTTGTGTCTTTTAGTTCTTTTCATTCACTTACAGGTGATTACTTCTCTAAGATTACAGATTTTATTTGTTCAAGATAAATTGAGTGTTGAAAAATTCATATGAGCACTATTTAAAAATTCTTGACTGATGATACATACATCTGAGGAGTTTTGAAGGCAAGTTTAGCAGACAGGTCCTGTACTAATAGTGTGTGCTTAGTTTGCAATCACAGTTTAACTTTCAAAGCATTTGAGTGCCATTTTATCATCCTAACATTAACTGATAGTGTGTGAGCTTCTATCCAGCTTTGGTTGCCCAGAGGGAAAGAAAAGATTTCCAGAGGGTAGGTCATCAGACATTACTTGGTGGTGGAGGGTAATGTCAGACCAGGCGCCAAGAGGTTCTTAGTCTTGACTGCTTGCTTTGTGTTGTATTGGCAGTCATTCTCACCTACCCAACTGTATAAATGTTAGAGAGAAGTCTCTGGCCCACAGGGACAAGAAGTTCTTAGATAAACTACTTTTGTGGTTGGACACTTCTTGTCTTCCCAATCTACCACCCAAGTATCACTCAACAGGAAGTAGAATCTTCAGGCTAGTGAAGAAAAAGCTACTTCTCCTGGGTAGTTCTCTTTGGGAGATCCATTGTTAAACATCTTTTCAGGTTGTTTCAGCTTTCTTAATGTGGTTAGAGGGAATCTTGTCCATCCAGGAGAATGAGACTGTCTGAACGTCATTTTGCTCCATGTCTAGGCAGGTCAGGTAACATTAGATCAACAAAGTATCTTTAAATCACCCTCCTTCAGGAAGGTGTGAGCGATCTTGCTGCTTTCTTCTTCTTCTGGCCCTGGGTGCAAAATCAACTCCTTATCTTTACTGTGTTTAAAGATTCTGTTTGATTACTTTTGTGTCATTTTCAGAGTAGATAGTCTTGCTTTTCAGGCAAGAAGGGAAAGGAACAGGAAGAAAAGCTCTACATGATCTTTACTTGACTGAGAGCCCTCCACTAATGTTCAAAAACAGCATATATTTTAAAGCAAAATAGGAAAGTTTGATTGCTTAAAAGAGAGTAGTCTTCATTACACTGAAAACATTAACTACAGATAGCTTACCTTCTTCCAGAGGGTATCTTATGTAAAATAAAATATATCTACCTATCTACTTTATGCGGCAAATTACGTTCTATAAAAATGTTTTTAAAATATTTCTATATCTTAACTGCACTGAAATGACAAAAGTGTAGGATTGTTTGAATCTCAATATCTGCCACCTGATTTTAATGTCAAAGATAAGGAAATATTTAAAAAATTCTTTCTGTTGCAATTTTCTACTATCTAAGCCCTCAGATACCTTCAGATTTGTACTTAAAGTTTGTTAAAAATCACAATTATTATAATGACTTATAATAAAAGTCCATCTGTGTGTCTCACAAAAATGACAAAAGAAATCTAAGCTTCCACTGAAAAACCTAATACGTTTGTCTATTCATCCTTCCTAAGTGGGAGGAAAAGACAGAAAACCACCTCTTGGCATAGCGAAGCCTGAGCAGTGAGTAGTATGTCAGTCCAGTGAGGGGAGGTCAGGATTAAAAATTGTCTATGTCCACATCAAAAAAGAGACATTGCTCTTACAAACTATTATTTTGCTTATGGTCCTTGTTAGTTGCATATTATACTTATTAATGTTTCAAAAAAAAAACAGAATGGTAATCCTAAACTAAATTAGACTAGCATGATGTTTGAAAATGGTTTAGAAAACAAAGTAGAAACATGGCTTGGATCTTGAAATTTGCAGCTTAGCTTCTACATTCATCTTCTCCTGCTACCACCTGGCATGCAGCAGTCTCTGCTTTATCCCAAATAAGTGAAGGAATAACATTCAATCAAACATCACTGAATGACTGCCTACACATGCCTGTTAAATACAGGGACAGGTAGGGTTTCTTTGAGACAACCTTGGTAAGACAGTAAAAGAGGAAGATTTTTTGCCTGGGAACCTAGGGAGCAGCATAAATATCCATCTGCCTGAAATAGTTTATAGAGTGACTCTGCCAATGGAATGGTCAAGGTAACCTTGGCCTTTATTCCAGTTCAGTAATTTCTGGCTCTTCAGCAAAAGAGAAGGTGAGGCAGGGCTCAGACGTAGGAATGCTGAGTCAATCATTCTGTGAGGCTTGCCCTGAAAGCTCCCTGGAGAAACACCAGCTTATGTCCAATTAGTACCAGAATCTTATTCTGTTGATCCCTTCCATGTTCGTCACATGCATTTTGTGATTTCCCCAGTCATAGAGAAACTGTCTGTGTTAAGGTGTCGTATAGGCAGTGCTAGGTACCTTATAAAAAGTGGCCTGAATTAACCTTTCTAAAATAGTATCCTAATTTGAATTATGCCAGTGTTCATGTCTAATGTCAAATCTTCCTTGATATTTCCATAAAGTGAAGGCACTTCCCTGGAGCCAATATTTCTATATTCTTCCCAAGTTCCTCTGCAGCCCTCAGGAATAAGAGGCATAAGACTTAGAAGCCAGTGCGCTGAGCCTGCAGCCTGTTGGCCGGAAGCCTGAGACTGTGCACACTGCGGCTCACTTACCCAGGGCCAGCTGGCAAAAGGAGATGTGGGGACAGATGTGTCTTATAAATGGGCATCTGACGAAAGGCTGCACTCCAGGCCTTCCAGGCTGGCAAGAAATCAGAGAAACAATTCCTCCTCAATGATGTGAAGTACAACCTAACCAAGGATGTGGCATCCGGTTAGCAAATAAAAGATAGACTGCATGAAAGGCTGCACCAAAGTTGCAAATTTTCAAACATATAATTCTGACTCAAAAGAAAATTATTCCAGTAATGATTTTATATCATCATTTTTGGTTCTACAAGTTCAAATCAGTAATTAGCTTCAAAAAATATCATGTATATAATTTATTTAGCTCCATCCAAAGTGTATATTTAAATACATTCATATTATAAATGTGTGTGTCTATTGTGTATATGTAAATAAATTCACATGGAAACATATACATTACATGGATATGTTTTCATATAAATCAATACATACACCTATCAAGGGTGGAGAGCAGGATGGAGAGAGGGAAAGGGAGGGTCAAAGAAGAGATAGACACACATGCACACATAGAGACAGAGACAGAGACAGAGAGATTGGGATTATAGAATTACAAAGAAAAAATTGTCTGTTTAAATTCTTAACTTTAAACTGTGCATGTACAATAAAATGTCATGATCAGATGGAACTCACCAAAGAATTTCTCCATGCAAGATTGATTATATTCCTGTGAAAATTAGTAGAACAGGTTATCAAGAAGAAAATAAGGTCCCATAGGAAAGCCCCAGGCCTGTGTACAGAAGAACAAGTCTATCAGTGTGATTACAAGCTTCTGTTAAAACACATACACACACTCATATGTACACATACACACACAGCGTCCTGGATAAAATAAACATGAAGTGCAGATTAAGCAAAGAAATGTCGTATTATCTCACTAAGGCAGATAATGTAAACGTTTATAGTGTTCGTGTATGTGTGCCTGGGTGTGTGTGTTGTCTGTGTGTGTTCACAGTGACTATTTAGGATGGGCCTATAATATGCTGAGTTCCTTCTAATTTCTCTGATCAAGGATACATCACAAAATGATCCTTGGCAGATGAATAACAGACTGATCAATAGGAGGGAGTGAGCCTTATTATTATTTACAGTTTTAAAATTAAACGTGTCTCCTGGCTCAGTCTTGTGAGAGTCTGAGCACCAATAAAGGCAAAGCAGCAAAAGTAATGGAATTATCCGAGAGCTGCAGAAGGCTACATGTAAGAAAGGTGCTGCTTGGGCCTGGGTTGCTGTGCTGGGTGCATCCATAGGGGATATAGCTCCACTTTGGAATAGTGAAGACCCTGAAGAACACTTTCTCTTTAAAACACCTTGAAAACTCTACCCCAGGAGAAAAATGTTTTGTGATTGCTTAGAGTGCTCATGGCACTGGTGACCATGCTGTACAAACACCGCCACATTTGAGAGAGTGCAGTTAGACCCAGATTCTGTGATTCCTGCAAACCCAGGGCACTAAAGAAGTAAAGAGAAACCTTATCTAACAGTTCTGATGGTGACACAAACGCACAGTGCCTGATATGATGCACCAGTGCTCTGCAAAGCAGTTGGAAGTCTTCCCTCCAGCCAGTGACACAGCCAGTCTTCCTGGCTGAGCTGGGTGATACCTATTGGATGCTGTGTCCATCTTTTACAGAGCCAATGACACCTCAGGAGGTGATGTTTCCTGTGAAAAAAAGCAGGGCCCAGCAGCAGTAGCAACAGACCATAACTGATATTACGGATATAAGCAAACCAGTAAAGTAAGCCTAGTCCAAATCCAAGAATAGCTTCATTTGTGGTAGGATATCAGTTACCTCCTGTGTGACTCTGCACTGTCTTAGGCATTTTGTCAGAAGAATAGAGTCTAACTTAGCAGACAGCAACACAATTTTGTGTGTCAGACTCTAAAAAAATATTTCTACAGTAAAACTAAGGACTAATAAACTCAATGTAGAAATTGTATGAGAAAGGGACATAAAATGTAGATTCAATCCAGAAAATATATTACTATAGAAGTCTAAAATTCTATATTAGATAAAACTAGGATTGCTATAATTATGTCTGAAATAGACCATTTATTGTGCATATAGAAAAGGATAACCTTTGAGAAGTAATATTTTACAATGAATATGGGGATTCATATTTTAAAAATTTTTGTGGGATTTCAAGAAATTCATTGTTTATTTACATGGATATGCATTTGGCATAGGAGAATAAATATGCGCTCATGCATGGAAGAGTTCAAACATTAATTTAGAGTTTACTGCATCTTAAGCTACTTGTTTTTCCTAGAGAGGAAAATCCAAGCATAACCTGGACTATGTGTACCAGAGACTCAAGAAATAGCAAACCTGTCAAGCTGGGAGAGAAATAAGAAAGCATAAACAAGTCACAGTCATGAATTTGAACAGATATTATTGTAGATGTGAATGTAGATTAATCCAAATACAGAGGGAGGAAAAACTAACCTTTCCAAGGGTACTAGGAAAGGTACCGACGAGGGTCACAGTAATGCTGAGTCCTGGTAATTAGAAATCTTCCCAGCAGACAAGGTGAATGTAAAGTAGGGTCAGCAGTGGGAACATTGCATAAAAAGCATAATTTGTTGAAGGGCATAAGACATTCAGAGAATCCTAAATAGATAAATATAACCAGGCTATGTCAAAAAGGGCAGAGACCAGACACAGATACAAAGCAATAGTAAATAACATCCAGTATCAAGTTTAAATTGTGCACAAAAGCAGAGAATCAAGTTATGGTATTACTGTAAAATTACAGACAAGAAATAATGAAAGCCTGAAACACAGTAGCAGAGGTGTGTGAAAGAGGCACCTTGTAGAGATATGAGTGACATAGAGTATGTTGATGATACCCTGACTGAAAGTTTAGGGACAGTGAGAAGGAGATGCAAGGACCCCATATTTTAACAGAGTCCCAGGATAACTCTCTTGTTAAAGAATAAGCTTTGACATAAAAATCTCCAAAAAACAAATGTGAGTTCAATTTGAAGGATAATAAACTTGCTATTTGCTGAGTTAATGTCCTTGCAAGAATATACTCATGTGTTGCTAAATGATGAAAATGCATTCTGGGAAATGAACTTTTAGGGGATTTTATAGTGAAAACATAATGAGAGTATACTTACACAAATCTAGATGGTATAACGTACTGTACGAATAAGCTATATGGCAATGCTTAGTGATTCTGAGGGGATAGACCTGAACAGCATGCTAATGTGCTGAATACAACAGGGAACGGTAACACAGTGGTATGTATACATCTAAATATATCTAAACATAGAGAAGGTACAGCATGAATTATAGACAATATGAAGTCTTAGCTCCGTTACAATCTTATGGCACTTTAAAAGGATTGTGAATCATATAAAATCAATTTTGAAATCATTTCAATACACAATACATAGTTATTGTAGACACAGGAAGGCACAAGATTATGCAAGGGCACAGGTGACATGCAGCAGAGTTTCGCAGCAATACCTCCAATCTCTCCTCTTCTTAATACTGCTTTCTTTCCAGGTTGAGTTGGATAAAACTATTCTGTGCTTCATGTCCATGTGCTTGCCTGTGGGGTGATGGGTTTAGGAATGATCATATGATACATTTCATCAATTAGAATGAGTGAAAGCAAGACATGGTTATTGGAAAGGTATTTTTACTTCAAGGAAAAATGCAGAAAGGAGGATTGAATAAGATATTTTCAATTCTTCCCCCAAAATTATGTAAATTTATTTTATGAACATAACCATAAATTGATACTTTCATCATTAGCCTCTACTTACCCCTATGAGTTGTGACATGTTGTGACTATTACATAGAAGAACAGAAGCTAATATCCTGGTAGCTCATTTGTGTGCTCAGTAAATATAATCCTTATGCATTAACTTTTATGTTATGCATGGAGTAACTGATTGCTATAAATAATTAAGAAAGATATTTTCTCCAACTCTTTAATTACTTGACATCTTATAAAAATAAAAATGCATGTTTAAGTCATTGTAGTACAGTGAAATGAAGCAGAAATAAAGTACGAAGAGTCATACAGGTATAAGTTTTTGTTGTTGTCATTGTTTCTGCAGAACTGTGGCTTACACTGAGCTACATATTCAATTCTTTTTACTCTTTTTGTTTTTCTTTTTCAGATACAAACCTGCTGAGTAAGTTGCTCTGATTGGGCTCAAAATTTACATCTTCCTGCTTCAGCCTCCCAGAGAAATGGGGGTGTAGCTATTCAGCACCAAATCGAGCTATGTATCAAGGATTTTACATGGAATATCACCATAATTATTTAATTTATATTTTTATAGAGAAAGAAACCAAAACTTGCCAGTGTTGGTTAACTTTCTCTGGTTGAATCTATTATTAAATAAATATCCTGAGATTAAATTTTATGATTCTTTCATTCCAAATAAATGATGTAAGTGATTCAAGAACCAATTAAAGGATTTAGTCAGCTAATGCGCTTGAGAAAGACCTAAATATCAAGTATCCTGGCAGAGGAATTGCAAGGTTTTACAGGGTAAGGAGGCAGCAGTGTGTTCTCTATGGTATAGCTCAGGTAGCAGTTTTCATGTCTGCTGCTTCTAAAATTGTGGTTGAAATATTTGAACTTTGGATATTTTTAGTTTTTTGTATCTCTTGCTCAACAGCAATGCCAGATTTCTGTTCTTAGTTTCCAGAACTGTCAAGTGGTGTTTTTTTTCCATTTTTTAAATTAGTGATGGTAGTGCTATGGTTTATTAAACATCAGAGTTTGCAGGAAGATTGGAGTTTGCAGAAAGGCAATAAATAAAGGATAGGAGTATGCATAAAGAAGAGAAATCACTAATCATTAAGGAACTGTAAAGCAAAGCTACAGTGAAAATTCATCTGATCTCAGTGAGAATGACTGTTAACAGAAGGACAGAAATCAACCAACCACAAATACTAGTATGGATATGAAGAAATGGAAGCACACCATTGGTGAGAGTGCATACTAGAACACGATGTAAAGCTTCAGCACTGCTAGCAATCCGACCACTAGGTATTTAAACAAAAAAAATGAAACCATTGTGTCTAAGAGATATCAGCAATCCCATTTTTACTACATCATTGTTTAATTACCCAGAGATGGAGTCAACTGCCTTTCCCCCTTCACTCTCACAGATCTGGGAAAACCATGGATTGTTGGCTGCCCTCCTCCTTACTCCCCAGGACCTAGGTGGCTGTGGATCATCAGGTGCTCCTCCCCTTCATCCCTCTGGCCCTGAGAGAGCCAGGTATCATGGGCTGCCCCTCCTCCTCCTCATCTTCCAGACCAGAGATAGCAGCGGATCAGCAGCAGGCCCTCCACCTCACCCCCCATACCTGGGAAGCAACAGATGGTAGGTCACCCTCCTCCACCCAGAAGATGGTAGCAGCCACTGACAATCAGTGACCCCTTCCAACACCTGCAGAACCTTGCAGAGCTGATGGAAGACTCAGCAACTTCTCATCCACACAGAGGACCTCAGCGGGCTTGCAACACTTTGGAGAGTTTTCCCCTCAAATGGAGGACCTCAGTGGGTAAACAAGAGCAGAAGCAAAGTCATCCCCCACATTGTAGGACCTCAGTGAGCCTGGAAAAAGCAAGGGTGAGTCCTTCCTCCCCATGGAGAACACCAAGTGCGTTGAGAAGAATGGTGATAAGGCCTCCCCCAACCTGGAGGAAATCAAAAGGGTGCACAAGACAGCCAGTGACGTGGTAGGGTTGCAGCTGAGGCAAGCACTGTAGCCAGGTAGCTCTGGTGGCCCAGAATAACCTGAAGCTGTAGTAACAACAGGCACTAAGGCTTGACTTACACCAATACTCCCAGGCTAGTCAGCCTAGGAACAATATAGAACTCACTCAGAAGGCCCTGAACAAGGAATTCAGGTGACGGGCCTGCCCTTTTGTTTTGGGACCCAGCAGTTGGATGAATATCAACCACACAGTAGGACCTTAAGACACATACCACAGACAGTTGAGACTAGTGGAATTGAAAGACCACATATTAGCCCAAGTGGTAAAAGCAACAAAATGAAAAAGCACAAGGCAATTTCAAACAACCAGTCCATCAGGAACAGGATGCACTGAAATAGAGGACATTAGGAGACATACACCTGAATTTCTGAAAAGGTAGCAAGTGAAATAAAGAAAAAAATCCATGAGGCTATAGAGGAAATCAGATTAGAAATAATCTGTCATGTAAAGGAACAAATGACCTTAATAAAGGGGTTGCTCAGCATAACTAGAGAAGACAGAAAAGAAAAGTACAAGAGCATGGGGAAATGATGGAAACTTTCAATGAACAATATATAAAAGAAGTAGAATGCATGAAACAAATTCAAAGAGACATCCAAGAAACAAAAAATTCTATTGAAAGCTGGCAAAACCATTGGAATGAAGATTCCGAAGATAGAATTTCGGACCTTGAGGACAGGATCACAGCTAGCAATCATGAAAGGAAAGAACTTTTAAAAATAACAGGTGAGCATGAAATAACAATTCACCACCTTCAAGATGAGGCAAAGAGAAAAAATATAAGACTGATAGGCATCAATGAAGATGTAGGAATCAATGCAAATTACATCAGTGAACTATTCACAGAATAGTAGAAAATTTTGCAAACATGGGGAAAGAATCTGAGACACAGACAAGAGAGGCATATAGAATGCTAAACAGTCACAATCAACATACATCTACACCCAGACATATAATTATTAAGATCATAGATGCATAACATAAAAAAGTACTATAATCAGTTAAAGAATAGATACAACTCAGCTATCAAGGAAAACCAATTAGAATCATGGTAGATTTTTCAGCTCAAACCCTCAAATTAAGATGAGCTTGGAGTAAAGTATTTCAAACACTGAAAAAAAAGCAACTTTCAACACATATTGATGTACACTGAAAATCTGTCTTTGAAATTTTAAGGATAAATGATACTGCCATGTCAAAGAACAACTGAAGAAATTCATAACAACCAAACCAATGCTAGAAAGAATACTGAAAGACATATTAGAGGTAGATAAAAATGACTACAATTCCCACAACAACAACAGAAAGAAACCACCAGACAAGGTAAGCAATTAAACAAGGAGGTAAAGCAGAAAACCAACAGCAAGAAAATATCATGTAAAGTTGACCAGTATATATGCTTTATATCCATAAATGTAAATAGACTCAATTCACCTATTAAAAGGAATAGGTGGACAGAATGGATCAAAAAACAGGATCCAAAAATATTCTGTGTACAAGAAACACATTTGACTCAAAAGGAAACTCATAGACTAAAAGTCGAAGGATGGAAAAAACTATTCCTTGTAAAAGGAACCCAGAAAAAACATGGGTAGTTATTCCATTTGCAGACAATGTAAACTTGAAACAAAAAATGATCAAAAGATATAAAGGTCACTACATACTTGTCAGGGAAACATTTCAAGAGGAAGAGGTAACAATCATAAACATATGTGCACTAGGAAAGAGCACCCAAGTATTTAAGAAAAATACTAATAGATATGAAAAACCAAGTAAGATACAACACAATTGTAATAGGGGACCTTAAGTGTCATAAAGAGATAGATCAACTGCACAACTACACAAAAAGTTGGCAAAGATACAGGTGGACTGAATCAAACCTGTGAAAAATGGACTAAGTAGATGTTTACAGAGTGTTCCACCCAACCACATCAGAGTACACATTCTTCTCATCTGCACGTGGCACATTCTCCAAATTAGACCATATATTAGCCCATAAAACATTCTTAAGTAAATGTAAAGGGATTGAAATTGTCCCATGCATATTAGCAGACCATAGTGTACTTAAGTTGGAAATTAATGGCAAAAGAAATTGCAAAACCTAAATAAATACATGGAAATTAAATAACAACCTCTTGAGCAATCATTAGGTTACCAGTGAAATTAAAGAAGAAATTAAGCAACACGTACAATTCAGTGAAAATGCAGATACAACATACCAAAACCTGTGAGACACAATGAAAACATTCCTAAGAGGGAAATATATAGCAGTAAATTTTCACATCAAGAAAACTAAATGAGCACAAATAAACAACCTAATGTTACATCTCAAGCTTCTAGAAAAAGAAGACTAAGTAAAACCCAAAGCTCACAGAAGGGAGGAAATTGTAAAGATCAGAGCAGAAACTAATGCAATCAAGACTAAGAAAATAATACAAAGAATTAATGAATCAAAGAGATGGTTCTTTGAGAGAATAAACACAATTGATAAACTTCTAGTCAAACTTAACAAGAAAAATAAACAAAAATTCAAATTCTTGCAATTAGGACTGAAAAGAGAAAGATTACTACAGATCCCAAAGAAATTCAGCAGGTCATGAATACCTACTTTTGAAAATCTTTGCTCACACAGGATGGAAAACACAGAGAAAATTGACTGATTTTTAGAAACATATAAACTAACAAAGCTCTATCAAGAAGATATAACAATTTTGAATATCCCAATAGAAAGTACTGAAATTAAAAACATGATTAAAAATTCACCAGCAAAGAAAAGCCCAGGTGCTGATGTATTCACAGCTGAATTCTATAAGAAATTTAGAGAAGGTTTAACACCAATGCTTCTCAAACTCTTCAATCAAATTGAAAGGGATCCAATCATCCCTAACTCATTCCTGGAGGCAAGTATTTCTCTGATATCAAAACCAGAGAAAGACCTGAACAAAAAGGAGATATATAGGCCAATCTCACTAATGAACATTGATGCAAAGATTCTCAATAAAATGTTGGCAAATAGAATGCAGCAAATAATTAAGAACATTACACATCATGACCAAGTGGGATTTATCCCAGGAATGCAGAGATGGTTTAACATATACAAATGAATAAATGTAATACACCATATCAACAGAGTCAAAGATAAAAATCAAATGATCATCCTAGTAGATGCAGAAAAAGCTTTTGATAAAGTCCAACACTTGTTCATGATAAAAACCCTACAGAAAGGAGGAATAGATAGTATCTAGCTCAATCTGATAAAGGTCATCTTTGACAAACCAATAGCCAACATTACATTAAATGGACAAAAACTGAAAACTTTAACTCTAAAATCAGGAACAAGAAAAGGATGACCACTATCACCACTCCTATTCAGTATACTTCTGCAAACATTAACCAGAGCAATAAGATAAGAGAGAGAAACATAAAAGGAATAAGGATAGGAAAGAAAGAAGATAAAATATCACTATTTGCAGGTGACATGATACTCTAAAACTCCATCGAAAGACTACTAAATACTTTTGACTAATAAATTCAACAGTGTAGCTGGATACAAATTCAGCTCTCAGAACTCAATGGTACTACTGTACACAAACAAAAAACTCATTGAGAGAGAAATTATGGAAATAACACTTTTCACAATACCACCCAAAAAATGCAATAGTTAGGAATCAACCTAATAAAGAATGTAAAAGGCTTATATGCTGAAATTATAGTATTCTAAAAAAGGAAATTGAAGAGAGTATTAGAAAATGGAAAGATATCTCTTGCTTTTGGTTAGGAATAACCAACACTGTGAAAATAGCCATACTCCAAAACCTGTTACACATATTTAATGAAATCACAATCAAAATATCATTAATATATCTTACATATCTAGAGAAAATATTCCTAAAATTCATTTGGAAGCAGAGAAAACCTAGAATACCAAAGGCATTTCTGGACAACAAAAGCAAGACAGTAGTTATCTCAATCCTTGACTTCTAATTATACTACAAAGCTACAGTGGTAAAATCAGCATGGTACTGGCAAAGAAATAGATTGCAGGATTAATGGAAGAGATTAGAAGATGCAAACACAACCATAAAGACACTTAGCCACCTCCTATTTTACAAAGAGTTTAAACATGTTCACTGAAAGAAGGATAGCCTCTTTAATAAATGGTGCTGGAAAAATTGCCTTTCTATATTCTGAAGACTGAAATTAGACACATGTTTATCACCATGTACTAAATTAAAGTAAAAGCAGATCAACAATCGAAATATTAAAATAGAAACACAAAATCTACTGAAAGACAAGTTAAATAGAAATCTTGAAGACATAGGAGTAGACAAAGAGTTCATGAACAAAATGCAAACCTCACAGGAAGTACTTCAAAGAATCAACAATGGAATTTCATCTTATTAAAATGTTTTTTTACATCAATAAAATCACCAATAAAGTGAAAAGAAAACCTACAGAATGGGAACAATTTTAGCCAGCAGACTCTCTGACAAAGGACTTAGGTCCAGAACACAAAGAATTGAAAAATATCAAGCCCCCACCCAAAAAATGGTCATCTGAGATGAATATGCATTTCTCAGATGAAGATATACAAATGACAAATAAATACATGAAGCAATTTTCACTATCATTGGTCATTCAAGAAATGCAAATTAAAACAACATTGAGATTCCATCACACTTCAAAAAAATGGCTGCCATCAAGAAATCATCTGATAGCAAATGTTAGTGGGGCTGTGGGGAAGACTTCTCCACTGTTGGTGGGAGTGTAGACTGGTGCAGACACTGTGGAAGTCAATAGGGAGATTGCTCAAAAAACTAGGATTGGAAGTTCCATTCAATCCACCTATTCCACTCCTAGGTATTTTCTCAGAAAAATCTGAAAATGTTATGCCACAGTGATATAGGCACATCCATGATTATAGCAGCACAATTTATAATAACTAAACCTTAGAAACAACTAAAATGCCCATCACCTGTAGAATGGGTGAAAAACATGTGGCATTTTTATACTATGGAATATTACTTAGTAATAAAAAGGATGATCTTGAAGCTTTTATGGGTAAATGGATGCAACTTGAGTCTCTACTCATAAGTGAAATAAATCAGACTCACATTTGTAAATATGTTGTTTCTTTAGTAGAGTATATAAGTAATAATAATAGTAATAATAAACTGAAAGTAATAAGATCCAAAATATACAGTAGATATTGTAATAGTGAAAGGGAAAAAAGTGCTAAAAAGGAAAGAACAACTTGCAGGTATACACATATAACTGTATGTATGTTTAAGTGTGCAAGATAAATAAACATGCTACTGATTTTTTCAAAACAATACTTCAAAAACAATACTTTGTGTTATCATTGTTTGATTCTGTGTTCCTTTTTTATGCTTACATTTTATAACTTGAACAACTACTTCTAAGATAGCAATATGTAATACATTAACTAGTGTTGATTTCTTACTGGTTTTTTGAAATCCTGTATTATTTCTACCTTTTTTCTGTTTTGCTTTTTTAAAAAAATATGAGAATGTCCTCATCATAAAGAAAGAAATGTTTGAGATGGCTGTTAGGTTAAATACCTTAGGTCATTACACAATATATACTTTATGGCAACATCACTCTTCCTCATATGCACCACAATCATATTAATTAAAAAAAACACAATCAAATACAGGAGTAATTGGTCATTGTCTGTCATATCTTTTGCAATTTTATACACAATTATCTTTTATATGATACTTCTCAGACACACTGCTCATATAATGGCATGTAGAATATGCAGTATCAATAGGGAATTACTAATAAATAATTTTCAAAGAAACAAAATATGAGATTTCTAAAACAAGTTAACATGAGTCTTAAAACAACAGAGCTAAGTAGCTGTTTATCAGTCAGACAAAGAGGAAGCATATAAACTTCAGAGTATGATACTTTGGGAAGACAACACTAGAATGGTCAGCAAACAAACAGCACATGGGATTACATGTCAGGAAGTGAGGACCAGTATATTGCTTGATATTTCTGAAATAAAGCATGATGGAGCAGAGGCTAGAGGCATAATAAAGTGTAATAGTTTTCTGATCACAGTCAAGTTTATTATGTTACTTAAAATCCCCTGCTGTAGGCAGGTAACAAAAGTTCAATAAAATTTTAAAAGATATTTATTCCAAGGATAATATAAATCCAGGGGCAAAGTTGCTACCAAGGGACATATAAAAAGAAAAAGAAATAGTACATAAGAAGAGGCCCTGAGAGAGAGATTTAGCCTTCTAAATTTCCCCACACTTGCGAGCAGTCCATCATCACGTATAACTGTGGACTCTAGTGCTCAACGGGTTCTGCACCAAGACTGACAGGGTTATAATTTAGCTCTGGTTTTTACTGGGAATCCCGCAAAAGGTAAGCAATTCAGACATAGGAAAATTGCTAGCTTACTTCATAAATAAGAATTAATATGCTTTCTCTGAAATTAATCTTCCAATGTAGTCATGTTTGCCTGACCCATTCCAAAGGTGCGACACACTCACATCACCATCTCCTGAAGCCTGAGTGGTATGGAAACATTTGGCCATTTTGCAGCTTGCAAGGTGGGAAGGGCAACTACCCCAGAGTTAGCAGGCCTTCTTGGTAACCGACCCCTGGCCCTAGAGCGTGTTAAAGTTACAGCAGGCCAACTATGCATAAGAAAATAGAACAATTTTTTGAGCAGGTTCTGATAAGATATGACAACAACAATTATGTCATATTGTGCCCATGATAGCAATCTTATGGAAATACATGAAAAGATATATATCTTTCACTAAATGTCCAGTCATTTGTTGATTTGAGTTAATGAGCAACTGCTGCAGATGTCTTGTTTCTGAAATGCAAATATTTCTGGAGTAAACAACATTATCAGACAAAGTGTAAGGGAAATCTAACTGGCCAAGAATATTATAATATTATAATTTACAAAGTAATGTTTACATTGGGGAAGGATTATAATTGTCTCCATTTTAAAATAACAAAAGAGAGAAATTGAAAAGAATTGACTAGGATGATTTTCATCTGTCCAGCCTCTAAACCTCTTATTTATTTTCATTTTTTATTTAATAAAAGCTTCAATGGCACTTGGTATAGATAGGCCCCATTTGCCCTTTAGAGTTACCGATGCATATCTCCATTACACCTCTAGTTAATTAGTATTACTTGTAAAATCACTTTTTCCTTTTTTTCCTGATAGCACTGAAATATTGGTAATGGATGATAGAGATTTGGATTCAATTGATTTTTTAAAAAAACCCATACATTGTATTTTGCCGCAATCATAGAACTAGATATTGTGATACAAAGACTGATAGGTAAAATGTCTTCTCTCCTAGAACTTAAATTCTATTTCAGGAATTTATAGTTCGCTGGTAAATAAATGAGGCAATTATTTAGAACTGTGCTCTCAGAGGCAAAGAAGACAGCAACCACGATTATTCTTTCTCCTGACAGTACAGAGAATCTCAGGCTGAGTTCTGTGTGTCACCTGACAGGACTCACAAGCATTCATTTGACCATTTCTTTTGATATGAGTATTGAGTTAACATAGTAAGAGCATGTAATCTCACAAGTCAGACTTTTGTTAATAGCATAGACTTACTTATATTCCAGATTTACTGGAACGATAATTTTGTTTCCTTTAAGTAATTCATTAAATGCTACAATAGAGTAGAATCTTTCAAAATACCAAAGACTTCGATACTTTACGATCCCCTGACTTTAGCTTTTTTTCTAGCTATTAGTAAGGTTCTAGAATTTTATCACTCTGGCATTGCAGTTGAGATGTTAGGTAATTCTTACACCATTGGATGCTGCCATATCATTTCTTAGACATTTGGTTTTAACCTTGATCAATTTCCTGTACTAACTATATTTGTTTATTTCTCAAATTCAATGTATGTCCCATGATTGAAATGTATCAGTGACCAATCTAATCCTTCATTCTGTTCAACACAGTACTGCATTTCAGATGCCACTATGAAAACTAAGAAAGCAGAGAGAAAGTTTAGCCATATGAGAGATTGTATGGATCAAGGACATAGTGAACTTTTTCAATATTAACTCCAAATCCCTAGAAATTGGAATAATGCTATATAAATGTTTAATAAAACTACATATAGAAGTACATGTCCAAGTAAAGTGCAATTTAAGTTGAAAAAATGTGAAATCATTTCCATATTAATAAAAACAATATTAAATCCAGAGTTTCTTGACAAGTATATATACAGAGGGAAAAAGGAGTGAAAGAATGAACATACAGAGCTATAATAGTAAGTGCAAACATTAGGGAACATAAAGTTGGCTATAGGCAGAGATGATGAGTATCTCAGTTGTAAAGCTAAATTGCTACTAATATTATGGTATACAGCACAATGAGAAGATTTATAGTATCCACAGACCCTTACATAAATGTGACTTGATGAAAGTATGAATCTTAAAAATTGAGACAGAACCTTGTGTGGTAGAAAATTAATAACATTTAAACAAACATAAGTGAAAAGGAAAATGGGGAGCTGGTGTCATTTCACAAAAGAAAATTGAATTTTAAAAGTATTAAATAAAGCAAATAATAACTATTATTTTTAGTGGGAGGACACACACAATATTTATGACATTTGTTGTCAAGAACAGAAATCTGTAAGCTTATGGAAATGAAGTCATTTTCACTCTGTATGTAGTATTTCATGCTTTTAAATAATTTTTAAAATTAGCAAGTTGTCAACACTTGCTAATTTTCAGTAAGTGATAATTTGTAACTCATTAAACTATCCTCTATATTTTTCTGTATTTTTAAAGGTAATAAATTATAGAACTTTATGACCACTGAAAGTTGTTGAATTTATGCTGAATACAACAGCAATTATCTCTAAATTTGAAACATTTATAAAGGTATATAAATAACTTAATTCAAATTATAATACTATTTTAGAATAATAAAATATCCTCCTGGACCTTGCAAAAGTCAGAGCTATTGAAGTTTTATTATTTAACCTCAGAATTCCTGAAATGTGTATAATGATTCATTTTACTGGGAAAAAAATTTACTTCTATCATCAGACATGAACTTGTCCTTAGGAAAAAAGCAGTTTTGTAAGAAAAGCTGTATTTGCTCCTTTTTATTTCTTCTTTTTTTTTTTAATTTAACAACACCAGGAACAACAGTGCTTGGCAAAGAAACCATGTGAAAAATTTCAATTTGTAAGGATATACTTTCTGTCTGATGTATCTCAACTACAGTATTCAGTATTTAACTGTAAATCCATGAAATAACCATCTCGTCTGAAAAACAGAGAGTTGAACACAATAGGAATGTGTAAACAAGGAAAATTAAAGATTGGTTAAAATTTGGGTGAAAATAATAAGTTGCTGTTAACAGAATGACCATAAATTTTATCATATATTTGACAATAAAGCAGTTTAGTAGCAAAGAGTTAAGAGTCATAAACCACACATTTCATGTGCAAATTTTAATTTTAAAATGTTTTCTTTCATAAAAAAATTAGCTCAATGATATTACAAGAGTAGTTTATGCTTTCATCTAATACAAGATATTTTAAAATTAAAAAAAATATGAATTGTTGGTATGTAAATACTTTTTTGTTTTAATTCATAAATTATTGACAGAGATAAATAGATTCAGAGTAGGAAATATAGACTATTTATCTATGTTACATTGTGTTTACCTTGGGAAATTTCCACTCTTACTGTGGTAGAATGTTACTGATTTCTATTTGACTATTCAACCATTATTAATGTATTCATACCCAGTTTTAAAAAATATTTGGAGCCACTTACAATGCATACAAATATATACATCTATATGTCTGTCTATCTATCTATGTTTCTATCTGTCTGACTGTCTGTCTGTCTGTCTGTCTATCTATCTATGATGAAATTTAGGCATATGGAATACTTATGGTAGCCAAACTCTGGGGAAGCAGAGTCATACATATTTTAATTTTTAGCTCTAATATTATTTCCCATATATGTATCTTACATGTACCATGAGATTCCATGCATCAAAATATAAAGGAAGACAAAGAAGATTTTGACACCCTCAAGAAAAGATACATATACACACATGTATGCATATGTTTGTATAGATAAAAATATGCACATTTTTTCTTCAGTATCAAACAACAAACGATAATTATACACATACTCTCATATGCTTATATACATACAAAAACAGTATTGACTCACTAGTAGAAAATAAACATTTTATGAAGCTAAACTATAACATATAAATTTATTTTTGACAGTGAGATCTTTTTAAAGGCAAAAAACAATGTATTGGACAATGGTATTTTTCCTAATTTTTTCTAAAGAAGTTTCATAAACTGTCAGTCATACATATTAACATTCATTTATTATGTTGCTCAGTTACCATGTGTTCATGAATGCCTGTAACTCAAAGAAAATACACCAAGCATTAAGACATAATAGTGAGGAAATTAGACGCACTTTTTGGAATTAGCCATATTTAGAATATATAATTTATATATTCATACACAAAAAATGATGTAAAGGACAACTATATCTTATAGATTTTCTATTTCATGTGGATACATGTATATAATTAGTAAGTATGTAGTTTTTAAAATTCACATTGACTTTTTAAATAAATATTTTAATTTTTGACTTTTATTGGTACATGTTGCAGTATATAATGATTAATTTTAATGTAATTGTTATGTGTGCATAATTCAATTCTTTTCCCCTTTCTTCCACTCCTTTTATTTTTTCCAACATAAGACTCATTTATTTATTTTATATGATGTTGTAAAGTTAATTAAAATATATACAG
>PVJX010021578.1:0-31670 GCA_004027295.1 Dolichotis patagonum | reverse complement strand
TGTTTCAAAATTACAAGTTGTAGGAACACTGATATTCAATTACACCTGGAGTTATTTAATATGTTACCACTAGAATAACCCATAAAAAAGCCATTACTAATCTTGATATCTGAGAGAGAGGTTGCTGCTTTTTACTTAGTATGCAAATTTTGTGCTGCTCAGAGCATATAAACAGAATGTCTTTAAGATTTTTCAAAATTACAGTTGGTGGACCACTGCCTGACAGAGGAAAGATTACATATGCATCCTTTCTGAACTGGGCATAAAATTACCTGATATAAACTAGTGAAAATATTGTATAATACTTTAGCTGAAATAGTCTAGAAATGTTTTTAAAAAGAAACTATCAAAATGAAACATTTTAATAGCATCATGTTGGCTTTGAGAGAGGTTTTTTTTTTTTTTTAAGGTAGCAAAATACAACAGAACAAGATGGAACAAAGCCAACCAAGACAGTGCAGTGAAATTGGTACAGTATCCCACAGCAGGTTACCAGATTAACAGTAATAGCTACCATAGTATATCTCATTATCTTCACAACAGTTGTTCTTTCAATCAGGTATAGCAAAATCAATAGAATTTATCAAAACAGAATATTGAATAGAGAAATACCATTAATCAGAACAAAGCAAAACAGTGATAAAAATATTTGCCTTCAAAGAGATAATAGAAGGAAATCCCCTCATTTGCTATATTGTATATGGTCAACCTCCCAAGAGATGTCCAGATCTCTGGCTCCCATTTGCTAATGAGGAGGGGATGGTGATGGGATATTTGATTCTCAGCCCACGACTGGCAGTCTCACAGCTGCTCACCAGGGAGGCGAGAGGTTGGTTGGTTTTCCAGTGCCCTAAGTTTCACAAGGGCACGGATCTCAGGAGGTACCAGTGGTTCTTGCTGACACTGCTCAAGAGCATTTTTTATACAGGTATAATTCAAAATAGTTAATCTAAATATTAACCAGCTCCAGGAATGTAATAAATATTACAAGAGAGATGAACAACACATTTACTATTATTGTTTTCAGAGCAGTTTTATATTTGAGGCAAAATTGAGAGGAAAGTAGGAAAATTTCTTTTATAACTCCTGTCACTACTGCCATCTCCCCGTCCCCTCCAATCTAAGTAAGGTATTTATTATAATTCATAAACTTAGATGTAAAATATGTGATCACTAAAAGTCTTAAATTTATGTTAGGCTTCATGCTTGATATTTCATGTTTTCTGAACATGTTTTATTGGACAAATGTGTGACATGCATTCACCATTATAGTTCCACACTGAATATTTCTACTGTTCTAACATTTTTCTATTTTCCACTATTTGTCCCCTTCTTCTCCTTTAATTCTTAGAATCTTGACTTCTGTAGTCTTTTTATTCATCTGTTTCTATGTCAAACATTTGGTTGAAACTTTTTTTGTCTTTTTTTTTTTTTAACTGGGTCTCACTATTTGGTTCAGGCTGACTTTGAGCTCACTTTGTAGCCCAGGTTGGTCTCAAACTCACAACAATTCTCCTCCCTCAGCCTTCCGAGTGCTGAGATGACAGGAGTGCACCACCACGCCCAGCCACTTCATACATTTGGAATCAAGCCTTCTGTAACCCTTTTCAGATTGGCTTGTTTCACTTAGAAATTCATGTTTTAGAAGCTTCCATATTTTTTCTTGAAATATAGTGCATTTCTTTTTAGTGATGGATAATGTTCTCTTGTCTGAATGAGCAATTCTCTTACCAAGGAACACTTGGTTGAAGGTTTGATATTTGGGAATTAAATTGCAATAAACATGTGAATGATTTTTTAAGTGAAATCTTTGGTTTTATCTCCTTTAAGTGAATACTAAGGTGGACAATTAATGCATATATGGTAAGAGTAAAGTTAGTCTTACAAAGAGCTGAAAACTGCACTCCAAAGTGCTCACCCTAATTTGCATTCATCCCCGCAATGACCTAGAGTTCCTACTGTCCCATATTCTTGCCAGGATTTGATGTTGTCTGTCCTGCATAGTGGCGATTCTAATAGCTATGTCCTGGTATTTCATTTATGTCTAGATTCACATTTTCTTCATGATGCATGATCTGGAAAATTTTTTGATAATGGTTATTTTTTTCTCGGTATAACTTTTTTGGTGATGTTATCTCTTAAGGACATTTGCCCATTTATCAAACTACCACTATCTTCTTGACCCTAGGCATCTACAATAGACTTTTATAACATGAACAAGAAAGAAAGTGGAAAAATAATTCTAATTCATCTACAATTCAGTGTCAATTAATAAGATAACATTGAATAATGTTTATACAACATAAGGAAGTAAATATTATCTGTATAAGCATTTAAGAGTCCAAGACAATGCAGAGAGGGGATGTGACCTTGAGAGTGAATAATCAGGACATAGCACAGATATTCTACAAGGAAAAGAACAGAAAATTTTTGTTCATTTTATACTATCTTCATGGAAGCATATATGTAATCCTGAGTTTTTGACATAGAAGAGAGGTACTTATTGTATTTGCACTAATTTTTAGTCTTTTTGAACTTCAGAGGCAAGAACTCTTACAGCCCTATGGTTTTCTATCCTTAGAGACTGGCTGGGCTAATTACATTTAAGGTGGAAAAACTATGATTTTAGTTTGCCTATACCCTTGTTTGCTGCTGTTTGTTATAATTTATTAACCATGAATTAAACCTCTGAGTAAGGTAAACTTTCTTGCCTTCCTACCATCACACTACACACACACACACACACACACACACACACACACCCTGTATAGCAGTATGTTTCTTTGTAAACCAGCCATCTGGATTTCTGAGCATGCAATTAAGTAATGAAATAGTTTTGGTTTCCTACAATACTGAACTCCAGAGCAATTTATTAGCTTCTGTGAGTCTAGTGCTGAGGCTCATTTTCAAGTCCAGAGCAAAACATCTAAATCATGTTCAGCACAGTGCACCTGTTTTCAAAGGCTGTTTACAGACATGTACAGTTATTCATTTTTCCTGGGTTTAGTTTAATGTGTTGTATTTTCCCTGCTTTTGTCTTTGCCTCACTGTTTCTCTCTCTCTCTCTCTCTCTCTCTCTCTCTCTCTCTCTCTCTCTCACACACACACACACACACACACTCCCACACTTTACATGCATAGTCACACTTTTATTATCACAAGGTAAATGTTCAATCTATATATTTGTACTTTTCCTTTGGGTGGTTCCTGGTAATGTGCATGTTTTGCTATTTGAAACTTTTTACACATTGTCTTTATGATGCTGAAATATGTTTTCTAAGGAGTATACTAAGAGTTTAAGATTGCTTCATATGCATAAACTAAAAATTAAATTCATTGCTATATATGCAAAGTCACAAATTCATTTTATATTGAAAATTCAGTGATTTCAAATGTGAAAATATGTCATTTTTTGAGTCTTTCTTTTTTCATCTGCCAGTTGGGATGATAAGTTGATCACATGTGATGATCAATAAGGCGCTTAGCACAGAGCTTGGCACATAGTAATTATTGCTCCTCACTCCACAATAATTCTATAGGGTTAAATATAGGATGTCATGCATATGACTCCACATGATGGTGAGGCTGCTGATAGTGGTGATTTAACAACTCGAGGCTACTTTTCTGGAAACATCTCTGGATCTCTGAAGTGCAGTTAATTGTTCCACATGTAAATATCTGTTTAATCTTTACAGGTTAGAAACAGTGATTCTGCAATGAGATTTAAATCATTTCTCTTACTTGAAACCTGAATGCTACGAATTGTGCTTGTGTTTTCTACAATGATGTCCACTATGATCCAGCTCTGAGCAATGTCAGTTTTTTAGTGCCAGATGTACAGGCTCCAGCAAGGCTAAAATTTTATTCTTTTGCTGTTGTATGATTATGACTTGTAGTGATTTTCAGATCTATTAGAGTCATCTATGAAAAATGATAACCCTGAGGCAGGCAAGTAGAAATTCTGTTGTACTGTGTTGTAATAGTTCAGGAATCATTAAATTACATAGCATTTGACTTATTAAGTGGCTGGCATTAATAACAGAACATTAAAGAACATCTGTTACACAGGCCAGGACATTCCTTGTTTATTTTTTAACTGGTTCTACACAGAAAATGTCTAAAGCTTGTACCCTCTGATATAAATTCAGTAGGAAGACAATAGTACTGGAATTATATATATTGACAGGAATGGAATAAAGCAAACTTTTCTGACAGCAGCAGAGTGTCTAACAGATTTGATACATTATGGATCTGAGTTATAAGCATGTTTCTAAAACCTTCATCCAACCTCTTAACTCAGAAAAAAGGACAAATCTGAGACTTGCTACCATTAGGATAGGTTATTTTTCAACTTTTCAACTATTAACTTATTTAGCCATTCTTTAACATTGAGTTTTACAGAGTATTTCTTCAAGCTCACATGAATTCTTTTGAACTTATTATCTTAAATCACCAAAGTTCTCAAATACAATCAGCTTTTGTCTCAGTGTAACTAATACCTTGCTGAAATTTTAATTTCAGGGTTGATTTAGATACTGAGAAGCTGACAAACCTGTGCTCAAATCAGGAACAATAAGTGAGATGTAAGAAGTGTCTCGGAAGTTGTGGCAGAATTTCCCATAACAACGTTTAAACTGTCAATTCAATGTGTACAGTGGATTCCCCTTATAAATTTCTTAGTTACAAATTTTGTGTTATCACAATGTTTTCTCTTCTTATTCATGTGGATCCTAATTGACTAAGCTATGAAAAATATTTTACAATTAGTGCAGACAACCCCAACGGTCACTATTTGTTCATGAACTAATTGAACATTTGTAAAATTAACTTTTATTAATTAAAACTTGATAGCTGGGTGTGATGACAAGTGTCTCTAATCCTATGACTCTGTGAGGGCTGAAGCAAGAGCATCACACATTTCAGCCCAGACTGGCAAACTTAATGATTTAGTGTAATTTTGTTTAAAAATAAATGATAGTTTAATATGTAGCTTAGAACCAAGGCCTTAGATTCTATCACCAATATTGTAAGAAAATTGGTAATTTTTATTTTTAGTAAAAAATTATCTATCAAAGTGAGACATTGGGCCTTCATTCCTTAAAGTGCTTTTTAAATTGTGCATTATTTCTTTAATTCAGTTTTTCAGCTAGCACATAATTTTACATCAGAAATGTCTTTTCTATTTAAAATATCTACAGGTGTCCTTAGAAGGTTGATCCAGACTAAGGTCTTTAATGATGAAATAATCAGCTTATTCTGGGTCTTATTCTCACTTTACTTTAGATATTAACAGGAATTAATCTGGTATCTTGGCCTGGGGTGTTTTCTTAATTATTTATAGTTTCATATTCCTACTTATGACTAAGTCCATTCATAAACGTAAGAACATTAAAGTGTCATGCACTTTAGGATCTGATTCTGAATGCTGTATAAACTATCAAAGAAACTATTTGAGAATACTACAGCTGATTCAACCATTTTTTTCCTTTCAGGATGGGAATAATTTACTTTTGTATTAAGACTGGCAATAATCTTTAAGAGGTATTGTATTTCTTCTGTCTAGTTCTACTTTTCTCTTTTTAAAAATTGAATTACCAGTTGTTAAGGCCATTATGAAGGTCACCTTAATTTCTTTCATCTTGCTACATAAATAGAATTTCAGTTTCCAGCTAACATGAAATATCCCCACTTGAGGTACATCTGGGGTACAATGTACAACCTACATTTTAGTGACATTGTAGCCCTGGATGGTCTGTTATAAAAATTACTCTCAATATCTCTGACAGATACTGTCTATCATTCTCAGGCTTTGGAAATTCTTGGACAATTGCTTTTATTTCATCATGAGACTGGGGTTTTAAATTGGTTCTGAGGTATTCTGGCTGAAAGAATTTTAACACAAAGAAAAATAGCTTTTGACTTTCTGGCTAAAAAAGAAATTAAACATCAAAAAATTACAAACAAAAAATGTAATTCTGTAGAATTTCAGGAAATAATATGGTAAAAGTTATTAGGTTTAATATGCAACTTGAAGCAATATAAAATACAGTTTTAAATGTTTTACCTCTTGACTATTTTGGAAGCTTCATCATGATAATATAATTTAAATGGAGAATTTAAAATTTATTTTTTCCTTGTTCTAAGATGCCTTCTAAATAAACAAATTCACTTGACTCTTTTCAATCATTGTGATTCTAAATTATCCTTTTAATTTTATTACATAGAATACATGAAGTGTTATTTACAGTAGGATTGTATGTGAAAGGTGAGGATCCAGCCTAGCAGAGGTAGCTTCATGTTTGACTGAGATACAACTAAAATTCTGAAAGTATTTTCCAAGCACTCTATGTATGCCTCTTACACTGGTCAACAATCAAATGCCCAGCCATCTTCAATTACACATATTAAAAATCTAATTAGTGGTTAACAGAAGTTTTGAAGGAATATCTATATATGACTTGCATGGACAAACAGTATAGGAACAAGGAAAGACATCATTCGGTTTTAATAAGTGACTCAGGCAACAAGAAAAGAAAACAAAGCACAAGACAATTCTACAAGATGTCAGTGTGATAATCCTTCAGAACTTATCAGCTTTCATGATGGCTAAAAGGAAGTATTCATAGTGTCTGTTCTCTTCATAATTCTGACTAATTTCTTTATAAATTTACAACAAAACGTGATGCAGATTGGCACAATAAACAAATACATTTTACTGTCATGGTTGGAGACAGCCTTGAACACAAGACTAATGCAGCCCCAGAGAAATGACCTGCTCCTCATTCTAGAGCTTTTAGTGAGAAGGGGAAATGTGCTGTGAATGACCTCACTGGCATCTCCTAGTTTGCTGTCAGAAATAAACATCAAAATGAGTACCAGTACAATATGGGTACCAGACAACTTTAAATTTCTAAAACATAGAGAACACTATGAGTCCTCATGAGGTATCACATAATGAAGTTCCTTGACTTTTATAATGTAGAAACAAATTATAACAGTCAGTGGGTCCTACCTTCCTTTTGCAAGAAATGTTCTTTTTTTTTTTTTGGTACTGAGGATCGAACTCATGACCTCGTGCTTGCCAGGCAGGCGCTTAAGCCACTGAGCTAGATCCCCAGCCAACAAATGTTCTTTTTGATCTATTGAAAAGCTGTCTTTTACTTCCTGTTTTTATTTTCAAAAAATATTCAAAGTACTCAGATTTTAAATTGTGCTTAAAGTCATTTATATTGGTGATTTATAATGTTTTTACTTAATGTATCATGCCAAATAATCTTTGACCTAATGAATCTGTTATTCTTTTCATTGTTTTTCTAGTTATCATCAATATCTAATAAAAACTAAAAACTAAAAAGAGCAAGCAAATAAAATGAGCTGAATCAACATAAACATTGTATAGTACATGCTGTCTCTTATAATATGTGCACTGATATGTAGAGAAAAGCAAGACAAATAAAATTAAATGGAAATGTCAAACACTATAATCATTTTAATTAAGTTCATTTGTACATTTTAAGTATTAATAATTATCACAATTATCATAGGAAATTAATACCTGCCCATGATCTATATTGATTCCTTTTTTTCCTACTCCCTGACCCTTCCTTCAACACTGCTTTGTCTCCTTATTTACAAAAGCTTTTTTTCCATCTTTTCCTTCTTGAGCAATAGTCTCTAATGAGGCATAACCAATAGGTTATATATATGATGATATTAAATGAGAGAAAGAAAAAGATTAAGGAGTTCATTAAAATAAATTATATCACATGATTCCCTTGGAAAAACATAGATCTGTAAAGCTTGTAAATTAAAGTCTTGCAGGAGATGAACTTGAGTTCCTCTGTGTGTCAAGGCATAAAATTGAGGATAGACCGTAATGTAGCTCCAGTTTAAACTTTGGCCTATTAAAGATCTAAGAATAGTTGATATTCAGTTGAATCAAAAGGCAGATTAGTGATCTCACCATGGTTCTTGGCAATTTCTTTATAAATTCTTAACAAAAGGTGATAAGGATTGGTAGTAATCCTTAGTCCATAAGCTGTTCCAGTCTAGAGGCTGTTTGGAAAGCACTGTTTCTTATCCTACAAAGGTCAGTCATTTTGTCTAGTGGGTGTTTTCATCTGATTAAGGTCAGCCATTTTGGGAGGGCAATCTGTTTTATTCAGTCTACTAATACAAATGTGAATCTTGCCCTCAGAGAAATACAAAGAATAAAATTTATGAAAATGCTGTATACATCCTGACCCACTCAAAATGACACATAGAATGAATTACCATTTAACTAGGATATTGTGACAACCTGGTTAAGACAATGGAGATAATTTAAAATAGTCACTTCAAAATGATATTAAAAAGATCAAAAAGATCTTGAATTTTGAAAGACACATTGAAGTTTAAAAGATTAAATTCAGAAGGCTGAAAGTTGATAAGACTAATATAGGACAGGCAATATAAATTATATGTATATGCTACATCCTCCAAGTCAGGCAGTTCTCTATCTCAATTTATATAATATCATCATGGTTTTGTAGAAAAATGAACCTTGTCATATTTTGCACATTCTAATATGCTATCACAGCTATTCCACTTACTCTTATATAATGGTTTTTGACAAACTAATTTTTGATTCATGAAATTTTTGAATTTATTTGCTTTTTATGTTTATAGTCTATTTAAACAAATGCCAATATTTCTTTTTATGCTCTTTTCCATGATTCTCTTAGTACATGATGATATTTAAACTGTATTATGCTTCTAGTTTTCAATTGTTTTGCAGATATAGGAATAGATCTCAGGTCTCATACATGCTAGACAAGTAATAAATGCCAGCATTGTGCTTCAAAATTTATTATTTATTAGGTTAGGGATTAAAAAATAAGGAAAAAATTATTTTATAATACAAGATATTAAGTGTATCTCTTGATAAACAGACACCATGACATTTATTTTTGTTCTTATAATATCAATATAATTCACTTAAATATTTTGAAAGGTTAACATGCTAGTACTGATAATTTTGAAAAAGGTATTTTTCCTCAACTATATCTCATTTAATTCTTAAATTGATAGATAATACAAGATATAATTGTCAAATTTATGACAACAGTTTAACATGTTATTATGTCACTCTACATTTTAAAGTAATTGGGATAATGTATTTTATTTTAAGCAGTGCATTTACTCTATGCAAATAAACTCTAAAATTCATGGGAGAGCTTAAAAGTGAGTTGGAGAGGGAGAGAATGTGTGCCAGGTGCTCTATAGTCTGCATTGCCAGATTCTCATACTTGACAACGAGCTTATAAAGTCAGAACAGACTGGAAAGGAATAGGAGAGTAGTGATATTAAAAATAGTACAATAGTACAGCTTTTTACTAGCATTATCATTGTTTGCAAAAGTAAATTATCTCTGTGATATTGATTATAGTGTGGCATTTGCTTCTCAGTTAAAGTCAAAGATTATAAATGAACATAAAAATACCAGAATAAATGATGGTGAATTTGTGCAACTAAGGATATAAAGTGCTACTACCTTTGTATCTGGACAGTGTGAGAGTTTTACCAATGACTATAACATCTGGGAAGATGGCAGAACAACAGGCAGCAAAATAAGAAGCCTCTCTGAAAGAAATAGCCCAGATGCTGGAATATAGCATTCTAGAAAAGACCAGAAGGGAAGAAATGGGTCCTCTCAATGCAGGAAGAAACTAACATGGAAAGAAAAAAGAAACAAAAGAAAAGAAAAACTTAAGCAGAAGGTGGTAGTCAGATGTGCTTTCACTGGAGCCAGTCCCACTATGTACGAAGCACCACTGGAATTGGGAGACGCATGGTCACAGTGAAGTTGAGAGTAGGCAAGACTGATAGCCTTAGCAGGAAGACATGGTTGTGGAGGGGAGCAGTGGACCAGAGAACTGAACCGGCTGGTGATGAGTGTGGGGAACTCAGTCCTCCCGCAGGAGCGGATGATTGGCCGGGTGCAATTTTGGAGTTGGGCAGGATAAGCCCAGAACCAGAACTGCAGCCAGCTTCATTCAACCTCTCCTAGTGCAGAGCAGATTGGTGAAAATTGCTTGAACTGAGTTCCACCCCTGTTCACCATCCAATAGCCAAGGCCAAGGTTTCCCTAAAACTATGCCTAATCAACCCTGTCTGTGCAGCACACTCTAACATGGGGAAGGGAGAGGCTAGCCTGCTCCACTCCTGTTTATACTCCAGAAGTCACCAGCAGATTAGGGAAAGCAGCAATTCTCAGCCAACACACTTCAGAGTAATTATAACCAATACAGGAAGTGTCAGGGACCCCACTATCCACTTGTCTGGAAGAAACCAAGAACATGACAAGAGGAAGAAAAAAAAGCAATCTCTGATCTCCAACCCAAGCAGTACTGGCCCAGGAGAGGTAAACACAGAAGAGATTTGGGGTTGCACACCTGCAGTTTCTGAAGCAACAACATCTGATTTAAAGAAACAGCTTCATGAAACTATATAATAACTTAAAACAGAAATATTAATACAAATAAAGGAAGATATAAGAAAAATAATTTAAAAATACTAAGCACCTCTCAAGAGGAAACAGATGGAAGAATAGAGGAACATAGAAAAAAGAGGGAAACCTTTGATGAAGAATATAAAAAAAATTTAGAATACATGAAACATATACAAAAAGATTACCAGAAAATTAAAAACTCCACTGAAGTCTGGCAAAACAGCTTGAAAGAAACTAAAGATAGACTATCAAACCTTAAAGACATGTTTGCAACTTGCTATGGCAAAAAGAAAGATCTCTTAAATGTAACAAAGAACCAGGAAGTAACGATATAAAGACTGGAAGATGACAAGAGGATCTATAACTTAAGAATAAAAAATGTGAGTGAAGAAACAGGAGTAAACACAAATGAATTACAAAGGCTATTTAAAGAAATAATTAAAGAAAACTTCCCAAGCATAGGAAAAGGAAATGATATTATGATATATGAGGCATACAGAACTCCAGCCAACTATAACCAAAATAGATCTACACCCAGACATATAGTAATCAAGATCCCAGAAATTCAACACAAGAACAGAATATTAAAAGCTGTCAGAGAAAGAAACAGATCACCTATAAAGGAAAACACATCAGAATCATGACAGACTTCTCAAAACAAACCATCAAATCAAGAAGAGCTTGGAGTAAAGTATTCTAAGCCCGGAAAGAAAATAACCTGCATCCCAGATTGATGTACCATGCAAAACTATCTCTCAAAATTAATGGAGAAACAAGATGCTTCCATGACGAAGAGGAACTGAGGGAGTTCATGACCACCAATACAACACTACCAAAAATACTGAAGGACATTGTAGAGAGAGAAATAAAAGACCATGGCTTCAGAAACAGCAGTAGAAGGGCTCATTGAATGGGGCAGACAGTGGAATGAAGGGAAAAAGTAGACAACCAATGGCATAAAAATAGCATGGCAGAGATGAGCAGAAAGGGTTGACCATAACTGCTAATGTAGATGGCCTTGATACACTAATAAAAAGAAACACAGACAGAGTGCATCAGGAGATACAATACATCAAGATGCTCTATATAGGAAATATATTTAACCTGAAGGAGAGTTTATGGACAGAAAGTGAAAGATGAGAAAGTAATGCTCTGTGTGACAGAACTAGAAAAATGAGAAGGCAGCTCACCCATCAGCTGCAGACAAGTTGGAAGGACATAACATTTTTATGCAATGGAGAACTACTCAGCTATAAGCTATAAGGAAGGAAAACCTTGAGGCTCTTGTGGGTAAATGGATAAACTTGAGATCATGCTCAGGGGAAAGGGTGAAGAATCACTTAGATAAATAGCTGATTGCCTCTCTAATCTAAAAACTAAAGTTGAGTAAGTGGGATGCAAAATGTACAATGCACCCTGGGAAAGTGAAAGGGGAGGAATTGTCTAAAACAGGAAGGTAGTGTGCATTGTTAATCCTGTATCATATTTGAAGCCCATATTTTTTTATCGTTCTGTTTAGTTTGCTTATATTCTGTTCCATTTTGTCTACTTGCACTAGAATTGATAGCATGCACAGCTCTTCCAAAGATAGCAGGATGTACTATGGTAACCATTTTTGATTTCCTATTAACTTAATTTGAAGCCTGTATTGCTTTCACTGTCTTGTTTTGACTGATTTTATTTGGATCTGTTTTGTTTGACTGCCATCTTGTTTTGACTTATTTTATTCAAATCTGTTGAGTTTGATAGTATCAAAGTAGTATCAACTACTTTGAAGACAATAATATTCACTATGATACTCATTGTGATTTGACTATTATCTTCTTTTGAAGTCCTATAATGTCTCCATTATTGACTCTGTTCTGTAGTTATGTTCAATTTTATTACTCCTGATCATATGGGCAATTCTATTGAAGATAACAGAAGACATTATGATAACCATTGTTGATCACCTTGTATTTTGCTTTTAAGTCCTGTACTGTGTTCATCCTTTTATTTTCTCTCATTTGGTTATATTATCTTCAAAATAAAAAAGAAATTCTTTAGTAGAACATAGATTTTTGATTCTGAAATTCTCTCCATCTCAGACTTTCTAAGTCAAAATCGAGATGTTACCGACCTACTCAAGTGATGTGTGTGTATGCCAATTTAGAGATGTGTCATCCCACCAAGGGGAGAGTTAAGGAATCATTGGCAGCGTTGGAGGAGAGTGAATGTGCATATCACCACCATGGTCCAGGGCAGCGAGAATAAAACACAACACAAGAGGGAGTCACAGAGGAGGTGAAGATTCTCTCAGTTTCTAGCTTCACATGATCTGGAAAAATTGCTAATAAACAATGTGCCTAACTAAAGAGAATCTCATAACTGTGGCAGAGCTACATTTGTGGTTAGTGTTAGCATAGACTCTCTGGCCAAGGGTCCATAGTACCATGGACACCTCAGCAGATACCACTGTTGCCAGAATCCCTAAGGTTAAACACCTGATCTTCTCTAATCCAACTCCTAAACCCATGGCATTGCAAAAGCTACTCCTGTCCCTAACTAAAATGGAAAATAAATGGAAAAACACTGAGTTGGTTTTAATTCTTAATTAAAGAGAAATAATAAATTGAACTATGTAAGTAGAGATGTGACTCATAAAAATTTTATTTTTGGTACCCTGTGAAATGTTACAAATGATAATCAAGAATAATTAAGTAACTGCAATTATATGCTAAATTTACTCTCTTCTATGATGGGATTCCATTCAGAACTTAAAAAGGAAACACTATGATTTGTGGTAATGTAGGTAAACCCAGAGGATATCGTGCTAAGTGAAATAAATCTGGCATAGAAAAGCAAATATTACAAAATGTTACTTGATTTAGAATCTCAAACACTTAAAATTAGAAAGTAGAGAGTAGAATAATTAATATTATAGCCTAGAAAGAAATTAAAAGGGGCAGTATTTATTACAGTGTACAAAGGGATTTTTATTTAACAAAAGGGATAAATTTTTGAGATTTATTATGCAGAGAGATGATGAGTTAATTATAATATATGTTTATAACTGACCAAAAGCATAGATTTCAAATGTTTACTCTGCCCAAAAAATAAGTCATAATTGATATGCTAGTTAATTTTGTTTATTTCTTAATGTGTAGCACTCAATATTAGAATAACTATTATTTGTAAATTAAAACAAAAGTTAAAATATATATATATATATGCATAATATTTTCAGTCTGTTAATAAACTGCACCTTGTTTCTTAGTGTTTACAAACTTACTTCGGGCTTTATATTCACAAATAACTTAGAAAATACATCTTATTGTACTCCTCCAGCTGTCATAACAAAATACCATGGACTCTGGGCATTTGATATAAAAAATTTTCATTCTCTCTGAATGAAAGTCAGTAGTCTTAATGTCAGAATAGTCTCAGGTTTGGAATTTGCTATCTGGTGAAACTTTTGCCTCTTTTTTGGTTCAGGTACTATTTTTACAGTGTCGTTCATGTTATTTTTTCTTTGGGCATCAAGACAGAGACAGATAGAAAGAGAGAGAGACCCACTCATGTTTCTCTTCCTTTTCTTATAATGATATCATTTAGCTTAAATTACCTCTTTAAATAAAGGGCCTATCAAGATACCGTCTTGCAGAATAAAATTTTATCATGTGAATTTTAGGGGGTCAACTTCAGTCTGTAATATATATGTCATGGAAAAATAGTATATATTGATTTATAAGGCTTTTAATCAAACTATGATATTGGACATTCTACTATTTGTGGACAAAGATGCTTTATACCAGAGATTTGGTTTATCATATTATGCAGTTTTTTTGTTTCTTCAGAACAAAATATTGTGCTCTGTGGATATTTGCTGGAATTGTGCTCTAGTCAGAGAGAGATTAGGTCTATTGCTATCTTTTTGGTAATATGCAGTGTCAATTGCAAAGCTGGAGATGACTACAGTTTATTTAATACAAACACAGAGACAGACAAAGACACACACACACACACACACACACACACACACACATCTCCTTTCTTTTTGATACACAGTCTTGTCTCTCCCTAGTTTCTTTTATTGTTTTCCTTCCAGCATAAACTCCTTTCCTTTGATAAACCACTCAATTAGGGACTAAGAATTCTACAAAATGTGAGCTAAATAAACCTTTCTTTTCTTAAACTTGGGTGTAGGGCATTTTGTCTCAGCAACAAGAAAAGTAATTAAAACAGAATTTGGTACCAGGAGTGGGGTAGTTGCTATGACTATATTGACCATGTAGTTCAGGAGCCTTTGGGAATGGATGATGGGTAGAGTTTGGAAAGATTTAGAGATGCTTGCTAAAAATTTAAAGCTGAAATGCCTTGTGCTCTACTATATGGGAATTTCTGGCCAGAGCTTAGAAGACTATAAGTAAAGGTCAGCCTCAGGAGGCTTCTTCTGGGAAGAAGGATCACACTGGGTTTTAGAGTACAGTCAATGTGTGTTATAGATTTGTATAAAGTTTGTCTGCAGTTTTCATGTGTCCAGAGACATTTTTTGAGGCTGAGGATAAGGGTTGTGGAATAACTAATTTCATAGAAAAAATTTCAAGGTAGTTGAAAAGAGAAAAATAAAAAAAGATGGCATAAGAGCATCATAAGAAGCAGTAATTTAACCACTCTAGCCTCAAACCCGTAAAAGTGAAAGACTTCAATTTAAAAAGAAAGCACCAGGGTACCACATTCAAGAATAGTGGATATTTCACCATGTTTCAGAATATCAGCAGCCTAGAGAATGTGTTCCTCAGAATTGTACTCAGGGAACTCAGCAATCTATGCACTTGATCCCATAGCCAATAGAGAAAAATATGGCTATTGCTCCAACTGGCAGCAGACTTGGCATCATCCACATGGCATAGGTTTTAGGAACATGAAGAATGTGAGATTTGTGGGGTTATGAAGGCTTCCACCAAGATTTCCTAAGATCTGGCATGATATCCTTCTAACAGGGCAGTTTGTGAAGCTGTGAGTATGAAGACAGATATAATGGAGACCCTAGACATTTAAAAAAAACTAGGAACATGAATCCTTTGATGCATACTGCAAGACAGGGGCAGAGTGGCCCCAAGAGAGCCCATGGGAACTATAACCACTGGTAGTGCCCTAAGGACAGAGACCCTCAAGACTTTTAGAGCTCCTAACTTGCAATTGATTGGTTCAGATGCTCCACCTGAATCTACAGGGCTTAATGTTTACCCTGCTGGATTTTGGAGTTGCTTTGGACCCATTCCTTTGTATCACCCTGATGTTACTTTGGAATGAAAACATTTATCTTTTGTAATTGAATGTTGGAAGATTTTAACTTTCTTTTCATTTGTACTGGGATTCACAAATGACAATTTATATTGAATCTCAGAGAAGACTTAGAACTTGAACTTTTCAACAATCCTGAAACTGTTAGGAATTTGACAACTCTTAGAGCTGGACTAAATGCCTTTTGCATAATGGAGTATTCGTGCTTCCTTGGGAGTCAGTGACAGAATGTTATTGTTTACATTTAAATGTCACTCCAAACCCTCATACAGTTATGGGGGGCAGGTTTTTCATAGGAGGATAAATCTAGAGTTTGTGATTGATTGATGGTCTTATGCTGAGATTATGAGTGTGAGTGTTACACTTGCCCTAGAACAGGTAACCTTCATACAATATAAGGGACAGAGAGTCTTGTCTCTCCCTTGTTTCTTCTGCTGTCTTCTGGCCACCATGAATTTCTTTCCTTCATGATGCCCCTCTGCCTTGGAGCCAGAGGGTTTATGAATTAAAACCTCTACCAACCTAGAGCTAAATAAACCTTTCCTCACTTAACATTTGGTGCTGGCTTTTGTATTGGTAATGAGAAAATACAGATATTTTTGAAATTTTCTCAGAAATTCTATGATCTGTTTTTATTTCAACAAGTATTTATTGAATATCTATAACATGCTAGAACTTCCTTCTATACATTTTATTTTTCTGGTATTGGCAATATTTTTATTTCAGGTGGAAGATAAAATAATGCCAACCAGCTAGGTGTAAAGATACCTGAACAATAAAATGTGGCCTGAGCGTCTAGCAAAAGCTTGAACAAAGCATAAAAGTCTGTTATATTTGCTGTTTGCTGAACTCTAAATTTGTGCTTCTATCTGTAACATAGTTCTTTTATTTCTTTGGTATAAAAGTTCCTGAAACATTTAAGCATTTACGACATTGTATGTCTTAAGTATCAGACATACACACTTAGTTCATTTCAGCCCCAGCTTTCTTAGAAGATTCCATAGTCCTTAAGTCAAAGTATTGTTCTTAGACCTGTGGGCTCTAATCAAGGATAGGGATCAGGCACTAAATGATTTGTGATTATATCACTGGAGACAGGCACTCCAAAGAGGATAATAGTGACTGAGGGGGGCAATGCCATCTTTTACAAGAGAACTAGAGTAGGGAAATAGGTCTTTAGAAAAGAGAATCAGACTGGAGAGGTAAAATGTCTAAATAATGCAACCCTGCCCTAGATTTCAGCAAGCTACTCATGTGATATAAGCTCTGTCTCTATCACTGGGTTTACCACTGCTCACTGCTCAGTGCTGGTTTCCTGATCCTGAGATTTGCAATACAGAATATTTAATACTTTATAATTGCCTAGTTTGCCTTAGACTAGGTTTTGTATACTGGAATCCATTATCAATATGAACTGTAGCATTGTCATGTTTCTTAACAAAACTTTTTAATACATATTCTGCCCTTACTAAGAGGATATTATTTTCTAGAAAAAAGAAATATCTGGATTTCCTCTGAGTGACACTCTGAAAGGCACACATGAGTTAAGTTACAGAAAATATTACATGCTTCAGAGAGCAAAAAAATGGCATTGCAGTTGAAAAGATATAATACTCTGTTTTTCCCAATTCATGTAAGAAGAGCCTTAAATACCTAACTTGAATACTTAGGATGTTTGAGGACAGAATCTTATTTAAACTACATCTTTCAGTTCTGGCACCCTACCTGGCTTATATAGAATATCAATTATAATTTTTTGAAAAGCTGTATTATTTTTCTAAACAAATTCTGTCAAAATATAAATTCAAAATTAGGTGTTGAATCAATTGCTGAAAACAATTTAAAAAGCCATTACACAAAAGAGTATTAAAATTCTCAACAAAAAGTTGTATTCTTTTGTAAATTTTCAAACTTTTGATGAGTGAATCATAATATCTGAGTTTCTACAACTAATATGTCTTGAAATAAAACATTTCTAACTTCAAAACTTAGGGTGGTATGTTAAAGAATATGTTACCAAACCAGTGGAAAAGTGTATTTTTCCTAAATTATCCAGGTTAGTGTTTCTCAAATATTCAATGATTCTTCCCTAAAATAATATCTTCCAAGGATTAGTGAACAAAATTTTAGTAGGTGAAAATAACATAGTGAACAATGTCAATCTTAAAAAATCCAACATTTTATAAGTGGTTAAGTATCAACAGAGAAGTCTATGTGCTTATTGTCCACACTTAATTTTGTTTTTTTGCTAAATATTTAAAGTGAATCATTAATTCTTTATTACTTTGTCAATTCCTACTTGAAGTTACAGCATGGAGAATTCCAGAGACTTAGTAGATATTTTTGAAGAACTTCTATCTTGAACTTTGTGCATCTGGACCACAGAGTGTTGGTTACAGCACAGACCATATGCTAATGGGCAGAAGAGGATTAAAGTCTTTAAAATTAATGGTGTGTCAGGAGAACACCTGCCCGAATGGCGTGAGAAATGTTAATTATTCATCAACAAAGAGGATTTTGGCCTGTTTTTTTAAAAGAAACTTAACCTTGAGATTTTAACTAGGAAATAAAACCTTAGATTGGGAAAATTCAGAAATGGTCACACATCAATGAGTAATATTTAATTTTGAACCCGTAAATTTATTTTGACAAAGAAACAATTACACAAGAGGCTGTTTACAAATAAATAATTTCATTGAATGAAATTAGAATGAGCCAAAGTGTCACATAGAAATTAATGCCTTTGAAAAATTTTAATATAATTAAAATTGTTAATTCTGTTTGTTATATTCTTTGATGTTTTTTACTAAGTCACCTCTGCCCATGAATTTTGCTGTCACATTTAAGAATTTATCAGTAGCAAAAACCCATGACAATCAAAATATTAATGTCATGTGTTCTGTACACTTAATATAATTTTCTATACTTCTTGCCAATTATTTCAGCATTTTAAATCCACAAAGCCTTCACACTAATTAGTATTTTCACTCATCACTCTATGTGTTAGCTCCAGTTCCCATTTTGTTGTACTAAGCTCCCATCATCACTGTATTCGACCTACTTGCCACTCTCTCTACTTTCTCTGTTCCTGAGAAAGAAACAAGAGCAAGAAAGTTCCAAACCACCAGTCATTACATGCTATTCATCATCTATTTGTCTAGCACTAAGGAACACAGGAGCTGGAAGAAAGTGCAGAACCTTGTTATTTGTGTGTTACTTTCAACATAGGACAATAAATCTCAAGTTTTGCTTAGTGTGTCCACGTGCCTTTCCCCATCTGCTCAGTCCCCTCTGTCATAAGAGAGTAGCACAATTTCATTAAACATCTCAAATCACCAGAATCCTCTGTGTTGTCTAAGCAAAAGGCTGTTTCTTTCTCATAAAATAATAAATTAAAATAAAATAAAATAATAAAATAAAATAATAACAGGAAAGAATTATCTACTCAGCTGGTTACAAGAGATGCTGTATCTTTTTTTTTCTTTTGTAGCAGTGCATGAAACATTGCATTAATTGCCTCTGTTCAATGAAAACTTCACTAGCACTCTGGATTCCAATGGCTACAGTTACCACTGTGCCCCAGGTTGAGTAAGTGTGTTAGTCATTTCAGCAGCATAAACTCAGGGGTCCATTTCTGCTAAAAAATATTTTCTTCTTTGAGTTAGAGAATATTTTCATGTTCATTGAAAGGTTACTCTCTATCTCCTTTTCTAGAGTTAAACTTATTTATGACATGTAATTTTTAGAATAATGAGGACTCAAGTCCTTCATTATCAGCCATTATTTATGGACAAGTAATCTACTAGCTATTGATACTAATCCATTCAAGGGTTTCATTACTTATATTTTGCAGCAGTATATCAGATTTGCATGCAGTTTCCTAAGCATTTTTTATTTGGATATTAATAGGGCATATCAAAGTTTTTCAAGGAAATCACTCTTCTCTAAAATGTGGAAATCAAAACTAAATTGATTTCAAGATTCTTGTTTACTTACAGGAGGAAATGGAACAAAAATGCAGCTTCTTACTAAAAAAAATTAGGGGAAATTTACATAGGATTTGGAGGAATGGGTGGCATTTAGGTTATAGTTTAGACAAAGCAAATATTGTATTGCAGCATGGCACAGGGAAACTAATACCTCCTGTGGAGCTCGTCAAACACAGTTTTGTGAAGGACCCCAACTGTGCTGATGCAGTGTGATACCTGTGTGCTATGGACAACGTCTCTTTGGAGAAAAAAAATGAGATGTTTGGCTTCCTCACATCTTACAGCTATATCATATGAGGAGCAATGGAATTTAGATTCTTCCAATTTGTACTTTCAAAGTCAAGGTTCTGATGCCTACATAATTCAGTATTTTTTTTCAGTAGTCAGTACATTTCAATTAGTAGCATCAACACTCACTCTGTTTCTCTAAATTTAATCTGATAACTTTAGAATCATTCTTTTTAAATAAAAAAATGCTCTTCTGTGTTTCAAACACACCAATCCCCTTCTTTTTGTCACTTTAATTTTTGTCTTTTTAAATTAGTATGTGTTTGTAGTAAATAAAAGTATTAATCCTGAGGTATTTGTTTCCTTTTACTTATCTTTCCTTCCTCTCTTTCCAGTTTTCTGTGCCTCCAAATACTCTTTCCATGGAAACATGGAATCATGCATCATCCTCTATTAAACGTTTTACTTTAATTCACTTTATACACAGACACAGCTGACTTGAATTATTTTCACTAGTTAGTGTCTTACAATGTCATCATGAAGACTGATTAAAAAATATTGAATCATTTCTTCAGAAAGAAAACAAGGAGTTACATTCGTTTGAGTCTCCACATTATATTCATCAATTTATCAATGCATACTATTGTTTTATGAGCATTTATGTTGTAACATACTTTATAATTACTATAGATTTTTTAATATATCAGCACACATTGTACCCAGACCAATTTCCACTAAATGCCTGATAGCAGCTTGTCTATCACATACCGTTTCTCCATGAGACATACAGCATCAATCTTGTTCCTAATTATACTACAGCACTTCCACACCAGTAAACAACACACAATGAATGGAAAATAGTCACTAAGTAGATTGCATAAGGATCCCTCTTCACAGCACGAGGGATGATGAAACAACAGGGCTGATTTGCCGGTTTTTGTACCTCATGGATGGTGTACATCAAGAGACTCATAATTTTGTGTCTCTATGCTGGCATGCCCATGAATATGCATAAATGACTGTGAGCATATATTTTGGTGTTTCAGAAGGATTGTTAAGTACGGACCCTATGAAACATAAACATAAATTCTATTTAGAAAAGTATTAGCTTTCCTATCACTAAAAAAATAATATCCAATATCCCCAACACAAGGGTGGAATCTCCTATTGCAGGAGATTCAGTCTGTGGCTGGCTAGCTCCAAGGCAGGAGCATCACTGTGGAAGGAAACAGAGGAGGAGATTTTTGCCAGCTGAGAAGCAGGGGAAGACTTCCAGGGTGGAAACATGAGAAAGCAGACATAGGCTCCCAGCTGCACCTCCATGATGTACCCAGCCACAACCAGAAGCGTGGTCCACCAGTCCGCCAGGGTAAATCTCAAAGGCAAGATGGGTCAATATAAGCCAACTTCTTAGTGCTAGAATCTCCAGTCTTTGATAGAAGATACTCTGTACTGAATGGTTTATCCTCAAATTAATATGTTGACGTATTCATCCTGAGTGCCTCAAAATGTGACCGCATTTGGGTAAACAGTCATCACCAATAAAGCTATTTGAGATGGAATTATATGGGCATGGGAAGTCCACTAATTATAAAAAAAATAAAACGAAGGAAATTGGATGCACACACATCTCCAGGCAGAATACCACATGAGGGAAGAGATTGGAGTGACCTTGGGGAAGCACCAAGAAATCACAGGGTGACAGACACAGTGAATAAAGTGGATTGGAGCACACCTAAATTTTTTTACAAAGCTGTTGAATGGCATTTACTAGCAACATTTGCCATATTTTGCATCACATTTCATGAAGACTTTCATGAAAAAACTGCTTCAGAGAGGCAAGAACAATATTGTCAGTGTGTTACAAACAAAAGGGAGTATTCTGAGAAAGAGTAAAGGCAATAGGTTTTTTACTCTGCTAAATTTATTTCATAACTTTAAATACCTACCATATATTTTGACCAAACCTTATATATTCCACACATTGGACTCCCAGTGACTAGAAACATGAATCAAGCCAATACATGTCTGGTGTTTACATCACTCAAAGCAGGAGATTTTGTTACAGCACTTCATACTTGTCTATATTAATTTTTATTTTCAAAATGGAAAAATAAGTAAAATATAAATTAGGGGAAAAGTAAAATTTTCACTTGTCTCCTAAGTCATGGGCAATTTTTATTCAATCCTTTTTTCTTTAATATAAACTTTCTCTTTAAATAACACAGGTCAGTAACACAGATTTTTCTTGGCTGTATCAATAATTTGGGGGAAAAAAACTAAAGTTAAAAATATATCATGATTAGCATTATAAAAATAATCTTGAAAAATATCCAGGACTAATGTTACAATTTAAATCAATAACCACACAATTACATTTGGAATTTTGTTTAAATTTCCAATGGAATTTATGTGATATATTCTAGAAAAACTTGTAATAATTGAATTAACAGAGTTATTGATATACAGGAACCTACTTTCACGGTAAAAAGACAAACAACATGAAGGTTATAGATGAAAATATCCTTATTGTCTTTCTTGTCAATCTGTAAGCAGACGTTTGCAACCATTGGCTTATGAGTTGGACATGTCTGTGTCATAATAAAAAAATGTTTAAATAGAAAGTTTTGTTACTTACTGTCATAAATATATATTTCATATGTTGTTCAAACCAATTCCTCACTGAAAAAAGCCTGAGAAAACCAGTAGGGTTTCCCAAATAAATATTTAATATAATAGATGAATTTTTACAGCAATGTCTGTTTTCCATCTTGTTTTGCATCTCATTCTCTCCCATTCTATCTAATTTACACGCTACTTGCTTTTTAGTTATTTATGTGATGACAAATATCCTATTTGAACCAAAATTCAGTTTTACCAAATTGCAGTGTAGTCCAAGTTATCAGCTCATTAAATGATAAATTTTAAATAGACTTTCTGTAATTTCTTAGGCAAGGCTGCTTTATCATTGATAGCTACTGACATTGCTCCAAGTTACTCTTTCTTCTCCAAAAAATAAATAAATAAATAAAATTCCCAGGGAAAATTAGAGAAATTTATTTCAGGAATTTTTTGACCAAATCATATCCTTTTTTCAAATTCTTATTAGTATATTTTGTAAAATATTTCATATATGTTCTAGGAAGGAATGCGTATACGTAATTTCCCATAACCTCTTTACCCATTCCTACTACTCTTCCTCTTTTTCCATTTCCATTCTCAAAAAAATTCAATACTTATGAAATGGGAAGTTCTTTTGGAAGGATTACATCCTATCAAGTGCAAACAATTCCATGGAAACAGGTTTTGGTCTTCTGTGGATGCAGTATTTCTTAGAGAGTTTATGCAGAGAAAAAGGAACAAAAGTAACATTTAACAAAAAAGAGTGAAACCAACATAAATCTCAGCCTATTACAAACTACATCCCAAAGCTTGAGCATACTTCAAACATCTCGCACATTTTTAAAGTATTAGAAGTTTCTAAACATCATTAATCTGTGCAAGCAAGATTTTCCTTCCAGTGATTTTAGATTGGAATATCCAAGTGAAATTCTTATAACTGATTTATAAGCCATGGGCGTGTGCCTCCAGGAGGCAGATATTTTTTTGCTTTATGTAAACTGAAAGACACATTATTTTCAAAACTAGTTGGCACATAACACACATCATATGAATAAAATTGACATTGATTTCATTTGGGAAATAATTTTAATTATATAATAATAGTGACTTTTTGGAGAAAATTGTACATGGTGAGATATTTTTATAAATGTATGTCTAACAAAACATTTTAGAAAGCCATCTGGTAAACATGTTTTTAATGAATATCTGCTTAAAAACACAGAATTTAGCAGTTTTTTTCTCAGAGGGAATGCAGATGTGAAAGTAAATCTTAACAATAATATTTGTGATGCATTTGGTTTATACAAACTGTTTGCCTACCAGAACAAACTAGCAAAACATAAGATCTTTACCGTTGGGTGAGAGGATGAGTATGACTTTTAGGGAAAGAATAGGAGGGAAAAAGTTGGAAGAATAAAAAAGTAAAACATCTCACTATGGAAAAGTAGTGTTTGTCTTTTCTGAAGTCACTATATTCATCTCCAACCATGTGATAGCACACTCTAGATATGCTTATTTTTTTTTTCAGATTTTTCAGTTGAATAAAATATGATAAGCAAATAGGTATAAAAATAAAGCAATTGTATGCAACATCTCAATAATAATAATAATATCAACCTAGATAAACAGATTACTATATATAAAAGATTATGAGATGACTATATAATGAATTTACTAAATATGAAAGATATGCAAATCATTATTTATGAAAAAATCATTTTGAGTGTAATTAAGCAGTACAAAATGCACCTTGCTAAGATGTTTGCCTTGTTGTCATTGTTTACTGAAACTTTCTTTCCCACCATAAGACACACATTTCTTGACTCAGCAACCATGTTCACATATCTAGTTTTCAACATCTGGTATTATTTCAAATTATAGTTGCCCCTTGGTAGTTGTGGAACACATGCTAAGCATATTAAAATAGGCACCGAATAAGATTCCACATTGTGGGTGAATTGAGGAATACATTTAGCAAACAAACCTGGAATGAAAATTTTAAGACACTGCTTTGTACTGTTAACTTTTTTCTTTTGCAAAGGCATTGGTCATCATCCCTTATCACAAACTTGCATTGATGTTGAACATCTTGGTTGAGGGCAGTGTCTGCAGATACAAAGAAGGTTTAGAACGTGTTTTATTAAAGCAGCTAGAACCTGCTGAGTAAATGTTTAATGGACACAATAATGCTCATGATCTGTTATAGCAGATAAATATATAGCCACCATGATAGATAATATATAGCATTTTCATCATATTGAGTAGATTTGCTGCTCTAAAGCCACTCTGTACACACCCTATTCATCACCCCTTTTCACTCCCATTACCTAGTAGGCGCTGATCCTATAGTTTTGAACTTCCTAGTTGTTATAGGCTTGGAATTATACAATCTATAGCATTTCAAGATTGTCTTATTTGGCTCAATGAATACAATTATATTTGCTCCAAATAATATCATGTTTTGATGGCCTGGTTATTTTTAGTGCTGATTAATAACCTGTTGTTTGATGTTGCAGTTTATTTATCCATTTGTCTACTGAAGCAGATACTGGCTTGCTTCCAGCGTTTGACAATTCTTATTAAAGTTTCTGTGAATGTAAAAGTGCATGATTTTGTGTGAGAGTAAGTTTACAACTCCTTTGGATAAATATTCAAGAGTACAGTTGTTGTATCATATATTTAATGCATTTAATTTTTTAATAAATGCCAAATATAACTTTCAAAATGGCCACATTATTTTTTATCCTTATTAGTAATGAATGAATCCCTGTGGCTTCACATTGTTTCCAGAATTTGTTATTATCAGTGTTCTGGGTTTTGACAATACTGATAGGCATACATTTCTTACTTTTTTCTGTATATTTGAGATAGCTGTCCTTTATTGTGTCTTTTATCCTCTCATTAATGATTGTTTTGTCATCTTCTTAACATTCTTCTTTTTCCCAGGGAAGAAGCTGTTTTTTTAATACAGTCCAGTATATCAGCCTTTTCCTTTAGGGAGCACACCTTTGGTGGTGTACTGAAGTCTCCTTTGTTGTACCTTAAGTTATTTAGGTTTTTTCTCATATTATCTTCTAAGAGTTTTATATGTTTCAATATTTATTTAATTTTATGATACATTTTAAATTGAATTTTGTAAAAAAGGCAATTTCTGTCTCAATTCATTTTGTTGCCTGTTGGTGCCTGTTGGTTTTAATCACTGCTGAAAAATTATCTTTTCTGTATTATATGATCTTTGCTTTTTTATCAAGATAGCTGATAATGTCTGTGTTTATTTTCAAACTCTTAACCTTCTCCTCATTTGCTGATTTTTTAACTTCTCTTGATTATTGCAATTTTAGAGCAAGATTTGAAGTCAGTCGGTGAACATCAGTACTGTGACTCTTTTTCTCCCTTTCAGTATTGACTTAAATATTGAGTCTTCTTCTTCTCTGTGTAGATGTTAGTATCACATCACAGTTACTCAAAATGTAACTTGCGGAGCATTTGATTGGAACTGCATGTAATCTGTAGATAAGACTGATATTTGAGAATATCTATATTATTTGAGAATCTCCTTTTATTTAATGTTTCTTCAGAAACTTTCACCAAAATTTTTCATTTTCCTGCTACAAATCTGATCAATTTTTAATCTGTACCTAAAAATTTCTTTTTTTGATACTCTAATACAAAATATATTGTTTTGAAATTCAAATTATACTTGGTCATTGCTGATATACAGAAATGTGATGGATTATATTAGCATTTCAATCTTGCTATAATTAAATATTCCTTCTATGAAATTTTTGAGGTTTCTTGGTTTTCCTACATGTACGTTCATCTGCAAATTGTTTTGTCTTCTTTCATGATCAGTATACATTTTATCTACCTTTATTTGGTTGATCTTTTTTTAAATGTACTACCTATAACTTTCAGTGTGATATACAAAAGATATATGGAGAGGAAATGGTCTATCTTATTGACGATTTTAGCAAGAAAAGTTTCTATTTTCTCTGTGAAGGAATGATGTTATCTGAAGTTTTGGTATCCTTTTTAAAATTAAATTGACCTTCTCTACACCTAGTTCAAGGAAAGTCTTTCTCATGAATGAATGTTGAATTTTATCAAATGGGTTATCTGAGTCTATCAGTAAAAGAAATAATTTTTCAGTTTATTGGTGTTATAGATTTCAATTATTGAATTTTATCAATATTGAACCAGCTTTGTACCTAGAGAATCAATATCTGACAGTCAAAATGTATAATCCCTTTTGTATGTTGTTGGGTTCAACTTGATAATATTTTTCTCTCAGCCTTAATTTTATTTTTATTTATTTTATTTTATTTGTTTTGGTACTGGGAATTGAACTCATGACTTCAAGCTTGCTAGGCAGGTGCTACGCACTGAGCCATATCCACAGTCCCTATGGATTTAATTTTTAAAAATAACTTTGATTTGGAATTGAAATCTTTAAATCTTCTGATACTGAGCCTGCTCTTTTGGACACTTAAATATTGTTTTAAAATTTTCTGGCTTGAATATTTTAAAATACATATTAATTCTCAATGATATTATTTTTTAAGTTTCAGTGTTTTTATTGGTTTTAAATATGTGATGCAATTTAGAAAATATGTTTGCCAGTATTATTTCTAAATGAAAGAAGTGTTTTAACATTTGGTGCCTTTTAATTTATAGTGAATTAATATTTGCACAAAAATTATCAAATCTAAATATAATTTAATTTTTTGACATATCAATCCAGGATTTTGAACTTAGAAAATACTTATATGACATCTTTTAACAATAAAATAAGTTGAAGCTTATGAACACTCTAGATTTTGGATCTTATTTTGACAAACATGTAATTTTAAGCTTGGTGATCTGGTATCTAATATATCAATAAATTAAAAATATTTCTATGAATATATACACAGATGTATTTATGTACTATAGACATACTCTGTTGATATATGTAAATACTTAAATGTAAAGAAGGTTGTGAATTTTATTAAGGTAAAATGAACATTGTTCATAAATATTTTTATTAGTGTATTGGAATAACATACCCTGTTAGTAAAATGTGGGAGCTATATTCATTAATATTATTGAAAATCATCATGCAGTGGATGTAATACATAATTCTTAGTTTATTTTCAGCAATACACCAATTTAATTGTTGGTATAGTTAAAAAAATTATAGTGAACTCACAAGTTAGGTATCTAGAGTGTTAAATGTTTCTAGCCTTTATAATACTATGATAGTCATTAACAGTAGAATACATCAGTTAGGATAAGTTATTCCAGTGTATCTGTTAAATTTTTTAAGATATCTGATATCTGTCAGAAAACAATTGATCATAATTATTAACATATTGAAAAGTCAGATAACTCATCTTAAAATATTTTGAAAATTGTTAACCATGAACTTTTGGTTTACAAAGTAATTTTCATAATTATTTATTTTAAAGGCTTCACTTTAGAGAATTAACCAAATACTGACATTCTGTAACATTATTGACAGTGTGACTTCAGTTTCTTTATATATTGATACAATGTAGGCACTTCCTGGGTTGTGTGACTTTAGTTTTACTGTAGAGTTCTTTTTGTTTTCTTTCATTGAATTCCATTCCAAAGTGTTGTTTCAATGCTGACTCATATATTTCTTCATAAAAATATCATTATTTGAGTGAAGAAATTGACTTCTGAATATGTATTTTACTTGGAAATTTGTTTTTGGCTTACAAAACTACAATACATTATGTGTATCAGGAGTTGCCAAACATTCCCCAAAAAAATAACATTTTAGGGTTTTAAAAGAAATATTAGCTGTGATACATTGGCTAATAAGTTTAATTGAATCCATTGTGTGTTTACTCACATAACACAAAAAAATTAAATTTTCACAATTAATTCTTTTAAGCCAGTATAATGTTGAATGTTTTATAATACAGGACTACTAATACCTATAGATTAATAAAATTATTTTTGGCAAAATATCATATTAAGTATTACCTAATTGAAAATACTCTTTTAAAAATATCCTGGTTCCAAGGTGATATATTGGTATTATGGTTGATTCCTTGTGTCAACTTGATAAGTTTAGAAATTTAACTAAGAGACTCAGATAGAGCCAGGATCCTTACTTTGTAAATATTCTCATCCTGTGCAAACGAGGGCACAGATATTTTGTGGGTGCTACATCTGCTGCAGGAGGATGGGGATGGCCTGCATACAATTAAGGGAGGAAAAGAGATGTGTTCTTCTCCTTTTTTTATCTGGCTGCTTTTGCTGGCTGCTGCTTGAAGTGTTATCTCTATACCATGCCACCCTGCCTTGGAGCCAGCTGATTGCAGACTGAAACCTCCACAAACAATAAGCTAAATAACTTTTTCATTCCTTCATTTTGAATGATGGATATTTTGTCCCAACAATATGAGAAAAGTAACCAAAGCATAATTTGGCACCAGTGGAGGGAGGTCATTGCTGTGACTGTATCCGACCATGTGGTTCAAGAGTCTTTGGGAATGGCTTGTGGGGAGAGCTTGGAGAGGTTCATAGATGTTGCCTAAAAGAGTAACCATGGAATAGCTTAGGCTGTTGTGTATGGTAAATTCTGGTCAGAGCTCAGAGGACCAGACAAGACCAGCCTTGAGAGGTTTCTGCTGGAAACGACTACATTGGTTGTTGAATTCCAGACAATGTGTGTTATGGCTTGGCAGAAAGTTTGTCTACATTTCGCTACTGCCCAGAGATTTTGTCTGACTGAGATTAATGATATCAGCCTAATTGACCTGGAAGAAGAAATTTCAAGGCAGTCAAATGTTGAGGCAGTAGCATGACTCTTTTTAGGGGCTTTTAGCCAGATTTGTGCTGTGAATCAAGACCAAGAACACATCAGGATAATTTAAAACATTTTGGCAGAAAGTAAACTCCAGTAAAACTAGGAATTATAAAGATAGAGCTGAGATCTTGATTGCTGAGAAGGAATAGAAAAACAGAAGGTCTGGGAACAACACAGGAAGCCGTGAAGATTCCACACTTTGCAACAAAATCTTTTCTTTGAGGAGAAAGCTGTAGAGCACCATATTCCAGAATGACGGTGGAGGCCACATGAGGTTCCAAAATGGTGGTGGCCACACCAAGTTCCAGAGTGGCAGCAGCATAGAGAATTTGTTCCTCCCAATCAGGTTCAGAGAGCTCAATGATTCAGGTACTCAACCCCTACAGTCAAGAGAGAGGCAAGCCTGGTTACTGTTTCAACTAGCAGCAGACCTCAGGCATCATCCATGTAGTGCTGGTTTTAGGTACATACAGTGTGCAAGAGTTCTAAAGCTCAAAGGACTTCTACCTCAATAGGCCTACGAGGCTAGGCAGTATGCCCCTGAGAGGGCAATATATGAAGCTATAAATGTGATGCCAAAAGTGCAGTGGAGAGAGAGTCCAGAAGTTTGGAAAAGCTAGCAGAGTGGATCATCTAAGGAAACCTGCAAGGAGGGAGCAAAGCCAGCCCAAGAGAGAAACCATGGGAGCTACAACCACCACAAGTGCCATAGGGATGGAGTCACCCAAGGCCTTTGGAGCTCATAGTTTGCCACAGATTGCTGCAGATGCTGGATGTGCAACTAATAAGGCTTAATGATTGTCCTGCTGAATTTTGTACTTGTGTTGGTCAAAATCCTTTGTATTTTCATTTGTAAATTTTGAATGAGGTTTGTCTTGTGCCATTAAATGTTATAAATGTTTAACTTTTCAGTTGTGCAGGTGCTCACAGCTAAGAGTTTGCCTTACATCTCAGAGGAGACTTGGGATCTAGACTTTTCAGCAATGCTGCAACTGTTAGAACTTTGGCAATTTTCGGAGATGGACTAAATATCTTTTGCATTAAGGATGTTCAAGCCTCCTTGGGGGGGCAGGATTAAATGTTATGGTTTGTGTTTGGAAGTCCCCCCAAAGCCTCATACAGTCATGGGGATGGCTGAATCTAGTGTTTGTGATGGGTTTATTGTCTGGTGCTGGGATTGGCAGTGTGAGTGGTGCACTACCCAGGGTGGGTGGTCGACATGCAATATAAGGGAGAGAAGGAGGCACTGTCCCTTTTGCTCTTTATGCTCTTGTTGCTTGAGGCCACTATGAATGTTTGCACCTTAGTAACTCCACTGTGCCTTAACCAGGTCAGTATGGACTGAAACCTCCAAAAACTCTAAGCTAAATAAGCCTTTCCTTTCTTCATTTTGGACAAGTATTTTGTCTCAGCAAGAAGAGAAAAGTAACCAAGACAATTGGTTCAAATAAAATTACTACTGTACACAAAGCAGTTAACTGAAAATTATAAAATATAAAAAGTAATAATGCATTTCAAGAAAAAAAATTGATAAACTACTATGTTGTCAACCTTTGCATATTGCTATTTAGGGCTGGAAATACGTTGGTGTGTGTGGGTGCTCTCTGCAGGAGGTAGCATGTTTAACAGCTATCCTAGTTTCTGTCCTCCACATGCCAGTGCTATGACAACAAAAATGTCTGTGCAAATATTATCAAAAATCCTCTGCAGAACATTTCCTAGAATGAGAAATTTTGTATTATAACCATGTAAGATATACAAATAGACCAAAAGCTAAATTTTGTGTAGGTAAAAGATAAAATGTGGAAGAAAATGATTTAATTCTCTTGAAATACTGAAGGAAGTTCATGTCCAATCCAGAATTCTGTATCATTTTAATACATTCTTCAAAAATTATGATGACATGAAGACATCTTCAAAACAAAATTAAAAATTACAAAATATCAATTGCAAAAATGTACTTAAAAAAGACCATTCTTGAGGATAAATGTAAATTATCTCATTGCATACTTAACTAAAGGAAGATATAAAGACCCCAAATGGGTAAGTGCTTGAGAACTGAATGAGTATTGAAAGACTATTGATTGATCAAAGAAATAATAACATTCCTTTACTAAAACAACCAAACACTTTGCAGTATGTTCAGAGACAGAGAGGAAGAGGGGGAATGTGTGTCTGTGTGTGTGTGTGTGTGGTGTGTGTATGTCTGTGTGTGTGTGTGTCTGTGTGTGTGTGT
>PVJX010021577.1:0-31686 GCA_004027295.1 Dolichotis patagonum | reverse complement strand
TTTTACTGCATTATTTTTGCTACTTTCTTTCTGAGGCAGTTCTGAAAGTCCTGTTTTGTGATCATCCTTGGTTGTGCTGCTTGGACTCCCTTGACATCCTGAATCATTTCAAAATGCTTATCTTTCATGGTCATTTTAACTTTAGGGAGCAGCTAGGAATCACATAGTGCTAGAGCCAGTGAGTAAGGTGGATGAAGACAAAATATAATGTTTTTATTTGACAGAAATTGTTGTGAACATTTTGAATCAATTCAGGACATCAAGACAGAGGCAAAACATTACCCAGGAAAGAGAGAATTTCTAGAACCCATTCAGAAAGTGACAGGAACAGTGAGAAAGGGTGTTCTAAGTGAATGGGGGGATTTTAAAGGGCATTAATGGTACTATATCTTTGACTGTAATATATTTAAAATTTGCTTTAAACATTCATTGTATTTTTGATCAAGTTTTATACAGTTTCTACTGAATACATATTGCTTTAGTACTACCATAAAGCAAAAAATGCATTATTAAATCATTTTACATGGAGGACTGCACATTTCATTTTCTGTTTCTCCTAGAGTCTGTCTGGGGAGCATGTGTGTCCTGTTTCTGGATCAGTAACTTGGTTTTTCAGCCTCTTTCCTGCTTCTTTCTCAGCCTGGCTGTGTTCCTTGTCACCCAGGTCTAAGTCAGGAAAGTTCCTGACTTAGAAGGGAAAAAAAAGCAGAGTTAAGTGGTGTACTTTCCAGTCCAAATATCAAGCAGGTTTTGAGGATCTTTAGAACAAATTTCTTCATCTACATAAACAGGGTGTCAAACAAGGTAAATAGTAAGAGTTAGGGCGGGAATGATGTTATTGATGTTGTTCTCTGAACTGCCCAATTGAGTGATGTTAGATTATTCATGGCCTTGGTTTTATACTTGTAGTTGGAAAATACGTGTAGGAATTCATATGATTGTCCCTGAACCAAGTGTTTGAAACAAAGGAGAGATGGACAAGGAAAATGCTGAAGCAAGAAAATGTGTCCATTACCAATTCTTCAAACATAAAGATGTGAGAATCCTTAGGTGTTGCTGGAGTTGGAAAAATACATAGGAGGTTTATTCTGCAAACCCAACCATTTTAAATACCTGGGAGAGACTCCAGGCTTTGTAAGGGGGGAAGATTAACAACACTTGCTTAACTTCCTTTTGTTCTGTGAACAGCACAATTAGAGCAAGGTATGAATAATGAGGAGTTCTGCAAGGTCAGATCAATCATAAAAGCAGGAGAAATTTAATCCCTTAGTTCCTACCAAAACTAGCAGCAAGCTGAAGCCATCTTTCCATGGGTTTAGAGAAGTCATTTATTTCTTTGATCAGAATTTGAAGTTCAAAGATTTTAAAAGCAAAATAAAACCAAATGGTAGAAAAATGCTTGAAATTTGTGATACATTTGTTTTGTGCTTATTATCTTATTTCTTCCTCTCCCCAACCATCTGACAAGGCACAACAAGGATTATTTCCTCTATTGAATAGAAGATTTCTCTGAGGCACAGAAAGGCTACATGACTTGTAATATCACACAGCACTTTTTCACAGAGTCAGAACTAAACTCTGAAGTTCCTCTTTGGCAATTTTGCCTACGTATTCATTTTATGTGTCCTCAAGTTTTTATACAGCTGGCTTTAGATGAACATACACATCAAAATATGTAGGGTCTAGAGTATAGTAGTTTATCAGTGAATCACAGCTACTTCCTTAGTTTTAGCTACTTGCTTTTAGGTTCCATACTCTATTGTAAGCACTTGTTGAGTGTGGAATTAAAAATTGGTCCGCATAAGCACTATATTTGGAAAAAAGTAAACTATGGAATTTATAATATTTTGCAACTAAAACTAGAAAAACTAGTTGTAATTTTTGCTTTTTGCTTCATTTCTTCCTATTTCATTAGTGCTATAGTCAAACATATTCAAGTAAGATATGGCTATTACCATTCATATTGGTAGGATGTGTTAAGATTTGCCTCCCTAAATAAATGAGAGGACTCCAGTCATCATTGTACATGGCTTAAAGCTGCAGATATTTTTCAGTCAGTTTCTAGTCATTCCTTTTCTACATGCAGGGCACATATTTGTTTTATTTTCTTTTTCTTCAATTATTTTATGTTAGTTTTGAGGTTCAGGAATCATAACACTATTGCATGATTAATTTTGCTTCTTTATGATGCCAGAGTTTTTGTGAAAATGACTGTGATGTTTCCTTCCCAGTAATGTCCTTTAATGAATATTTTATTTTTTCTCAATTGCTCTGTGGTTGGCCTTGGTTGATATTTTATGATACCTTTTCAAATAACTAAAGCCTCTGTTCCGCAGGGCACAGTACTTTCATAGGAAACTCAGAAGTCCATCAAGAAAGCTCTTTCTTCAGAGAACCTAGGACTTTCCCAGGTTTCCTGCCTGTGAGATGAGAAGACCTCTCTGACTCCCCCCAAACCGCGCATTAGGAATTTCAATGGTGTTAATACCTGTATTCCACCATCGTAGAGATGTGTGAACAGACCAGTTGAGTTCCATGTCTCTTTGAGACTCGAAAGAATTGTGGGTGTTTCGGGTGTATTCTCTCATGAACAGAGAGATGACTATTGACTATTCAATACAGAACCTCTTTGGTGGCTCCAAGTGCATTTACCTGTTTTTCTAAGGGGAGCAAAAGTTCTGCAACAAGGAAAAGTAAGTTGAAGGACTGACAGGTAAAAAGCAAGAGAAAGGGAGAAAAATGGAGCTACTATGAATTTCCAGACACTGTGCTTGGTGCTATCAAAATATTAACTTTTTTAATTGTTGCAATGATCTGGTAATAAAGTGATAGTCCCCAATCTATAAATAAGTTGTCTGGAGCTTCGATAGTTTAAGTAAACATGTCTGGAGCCCAGTGTCCACCACTCAAATTTTTACCAACTCATTAATCACTGAGACGTTCAAGGGGGAAATATTTATAGATTAATATGAAAATATAAAGGTTGTCACAAAGACTCATTATATTGTTCAATTAATATGTATTAATTATAATAAAGAAAAGGAGAGAAATACTACTTCATGATATGTAAAATTTCAACTGGAACTATGTTGCTCATTTCTTTTTCATTATTAAGCTGAACATGATTGACTGTTTCAGATACTTTTTCCATAAACATATGTATCCTCTTCCTTTTTCTTTATTATAGCTAGTGGTACTTAATTGTTATCAATCACATAAAAACTCAAACTTTAAAAAATATATAGAAAGAAACATCTTTAGACTGAAGAATTATTTTCCATTAAACTCACTTCTTCAGCAAACTGAGAAAATATTTCCAGTCTTCCATTTTGGGTCTATGTCATTGGTTTTTGAAGAGTTAAAACCACTCTACAATGTACACATGAATTCTCGAATCTAAATACTCAGAAATGGAATTGGTGAAATGGTACTTTTTTGAAGTAAAGAACAGATTGAAAAATAGATTATAGTTGTCACAGTTTATAAGAATTTAGAACATAATGAGATATAAACCCAATATTATGAGAAGCTTGGCCAGGAGAATCACAAGTGTGAGTTTAACTGGGACAACTTAGTGATTTATCAAGAGCATATCTCAAAATAAAAAAAATACAAGAAGGGTTGAGGATGTAGCTCAAAGAAGATCCATTAAAAAATAATTCAGGCCTTTGAGACTTTCCAAAGCCATAGAAATTAACAATGTAAAATGATACACTTTGGAAATAAAATGTAAATAAAACTATAATTATAATGGGTATACCAATTATATATTTATCTAACAATTCTCTTATCACTACTACTGTTTGAAGTAATGATAAGTCTTTTTTTCATAAAGAGATCTTATTTCAAATTTTTTAATTTTGCTTGGTAAACTAAACTTTTCCAAAATAGTATATTGAAGTGATGAAATGTAACTAAAGGCCTTGGTGCCTGTTAATTTCTGAAATTGGGTAAACATTACTTGGGAAAAAAATCAACTTAATGATGGCACCACCCAATCCATAGGAAGTTATACTGAAATAAAATTCTTCTTCCTCCTCCTTCTGCTCCGCCTCTCCCCCTCCCTCTCCTCCACCTTCTTTTCTTTTTAATGTGTATGGAAAAGAAGATGTGGTTATTAGGGGAAAAATACATAGGAAGAATGGAAATTGTTCACAGTACTCAGCTCTGAAGGCCTTGAGAATCTGGTAAAGTATAAAATGCTATATTCCTGGTAGTTTTCTTTGAGACTCAGAACCCAAAAGAAGCAGGTTTGCTTGCTGAAGATGCTCACACACACCATGAGCTTAATCAGTGGGGCACCCATCTGTGCTGAACCCTTATTTGTTATGAAGAACCCCAGTCTATAACAACACAACAAAGATTGCTCCTAGTGCCTAAAATTCACCATAAAAGTCTATTACTTTGGGAGGAATCAAAATTCTTGGTAGTCATCCTGGTTGGAAATGACTTCTCTAAAAGAAAAATCACAAAGTGCATATAGGTTGGTGAGGCAAGGGGATGAAAATTGGGATGGAATAATAGGAGATAACAAGAGGTCATCTCACCTTAATTTGGGATAGGAATGTGGAAGGGAGGAACAAAAACAACTAAGTGGGTTGGTGAGAATACACCAATCACAAGCCTCCTTCTTTCCTGCTCCACCTCCCAAGGGTAGTGTCATGGTTTATGTCGGTGGCCCCCAACTCTCATGTATTTGCATTGTGCATTTGTGACTGGTTCATTGCCTAGTGCTTGGATTAATGGTGTCAGTGCTACACCCCCCTAGGGGGTGGAGCCAGGATGTGATGTAATGGCAGAAAGAAAGTGTGTCTCTCTTTCTTGCCGGTTTCCCCTTGTGGTTTGCAGCCAACCGCGGCCCCGCCATGCTACCCTGCCTTGGAGCCAACTGAGTATGGACTGAAACCTCCAAAAACTGTAAGAAATAAACCTTTCCTTTCCCAACTTTGGGCATCAGGTATTTTGTTGTCTCAGTGATGAGTAAAAAGTAACTAAGACAGGTAGCTATCTGGGTGCAGGAGGAAGTAAATGCTATCCTCTTACCTTCCCTCCTCCCAACATGCCCTGGGTGACTGACCACCTTCAAATGTTGAGTAACTTCATTAATGATTTAACAGAAAGCTTTATATTCAACTTTACTGTACATCTCACATGAAATTTACTTTGCAAATCAGCAGTTTCCAAAAGTTACAAACTTCCAAATCCCTGAAAGAGGCATGGAGGGAGGAAGGAGATGCAATTAAACAGAGTCCAGGAGCCCACAGGTCTTCACATAACATTCTACAAAACTGACAAAGAAACAATTTGGAAAGAAAATGCTCACTCATCACATGAGCCAAGACAAAAGACAGTTTTATGAGTTCTTCCCTTCCTGTTGGTCTTCCTTCTTTTACTTCTATGAATATTTACAGAAAATTACAATCTTGCTCTGTATTATGAGAGAGGATGTAAATCTACTGGCTGTGAACTTGTCACAGTCACCATTTGCTACTGCCAACCACCTATGGATTTCCTATAAGCAGGGTTCATTCATTGTGAAAATTAGATAATTGAAACAATCTATCTGCTTCAGGTTGCTGCTTCAGGGGTGACGCTCATTGGTTTCCATGACAAGTAATCTTCAGAGGGTGATTTCAGCCACCATAACTCACAGAACAATATGTTGTTGCCCTATTCTGTTTAGGAAAAGAGGAACTTTTTATTTAAAAACAAAGTTATTTATATATTTATTTGTATTGAATGCTGGTGGTAATAAAGCAACCTCTGTTCTGTTCATCGCCCCTGCTCTAAAAGAACATATAATAAAAGAATGCAATGCTGTCAATGGACGTCTGCATCCCCTCAGTTGTACCTTCTAGATAGCAGGATATTGATTACAGATCCTGATGGAATTAAATCAGAGCAGGTAGGAAATCTATATCCCCTATTGGCTCACAAATTTGCATGTGGCATCCCTCTCAGGTGTTAATTACATTTCTGAATCTTTCTAATCGGAAAGAAAGCTTTTTTAAAACAGGAAGGCATAGGCTTGGAACCAGGCCTGTAAATTTTGTAGGGTAAAAAGTAGTCAGCAATGCAACAGCAACTAGAAAATGTGTGCTCTGTGACAGTGGTGACCCCCACCCTGCTTTTGGTCTCTGCATCTGGAAGGGTCATGGCTCAGCAGATGAAGTCAAGTAACATCGCTGAACAAGTGGATGAATGAATGAAGTGACTTTCTATCATCAGTGAGACACACTGGATTCTGGTGTCCATTTCCTTCCCATATAAACACCTTAATTCCTTTAAAGTAGCATTTCCAAAAACAAGAGCACAAGTTCCTGAAACCTGTACCATAGTAAAAGACCATTCATGGGAACTTGAGGAACCATACGTGATAGATCCTATTCTTGGTAATTGAAAGTAACCACTGGAATGCTCACTGGCTTTTTATCTTGCAAAGAAAAATTTATTTGTTTTGATCAATTTAACTTTTGCTAGATTTTATTTATTCATTTCATTTAGTTAATATCAATGAACTATCTACAATATTAAATAAGTGCTCTAGGTACAGTGTGTATACCTTTGCTCTGTAGGAGATATAATATGGAAATAACTAAAATTTAAACCTATCAGATGGTGATTGTGCAAAGGAGAACCACAAAGAGGGAAGAAGGGTAGGGAGGCCCTTTGTGGGGAGTTGCCAAAATTTGAGTAGTGTCTATCACTGAAGGAAAACTGCAGTAAAAACCTGGAGGAGGGGAGTCAGGGAGCCCCTGGAGAAGGTAGTTCAAGTAACAGAAGCAGCAAGTGCAAGAAAGAAATGCTGGGGGAAGGGGGTTTTAGGAAACCATGATGGCTAAAATCACTGGGACTGCTGGATGGCTGCAGCATGGAAAACGGCCTTAGGAGCAAGGTGAGGCAGGGAACAGGTTGTAGAGACCATATTTAAAGACAAAAGTGTTTTGTTTTTCTTCTAGTACTCTCTCTTGAAATGTCATCTGAGAAATACTCTTGTTCAAAGTCCTCCTTGTTTTCCTGCAATAAATTGCACAATTAAGAAAGAAAAAAAGAAGAAAGAAATCAGGAATCTGTTTTCATCTGTAAAATATTCCTTTCCATGTAGTTTTAAAAAAACTTTTTCCATGTAGTTTTTTACCAGTGCATATTTGTGATACATGATAATTAGCTTCATTTGGAGAAAAATAATGATTCCGTGATCAGTTTTTCTTTATTTCTGTGTTCCTTGTCTCCAGCTTCCCTAACCATCTCCTTGAACTCTACTTCCCTATTTGCTGTTATCTGTCTTATTTTGCATTTTAAATTGTTTATATTTTTGGTTTCTCATATAAGAGAAACCATGCAAACTTGACATTCTGTATCCAGCTCATTTCACTTATCATTATAATCTTAAGGTACAGCCATTTTTCTACAAAAGACTCAAATATGCCTTTTCTACAACTGAGAAGTACTCTATTGTGTACATACATCAAATATCTTTATCAATTCATCTGTTGTTGGTTCTATAAGATACTTCCAAGATTTAGCTATTAAGAACTGAACTGACATATCTGATGGATAATATAAACTGTAGTAACAGATTATTACTGCTCAATAAGCATTCAGTCTCTGCCTTCTTTCTAGTTCTCATATGATATCCCACAAAGATAGCACATCATGTGCTAGTCCATTGTCATACTGCCAAAATGTACAATTATCAAGCACCAAGTGGCATTTCAGAAAAATCATAGATGAGCAAACACTGAAGATGGGCAAATAAAACCCTGAAGTTCAGTGGACAAAATATTGTAGATTTCACTAATCAAAAGTGAAAGGAGAAACTCAAAGTTCCTGTGCTGAGAGGTACAAAAAGGTACAGAAGCTATAGGGCTAAAGGTTTTGGTCATAAACAAGGGACCATGTAAACCAGGAGCACCTTGGGGCACTACAAAGTACAAACAGTGCGGATGGCACAGAGAGATTTCATAGGCTGATAATTACCAGAGATTACTCAGAGATAGGAGGGAGAATGTTTGAACACTTTTAACATGCCACATTGTTAGGAGAAAATAGCCTGGCTGAAAATATGAGGGAGGATACAGTGGTTTTGTTTCCTGTGATTTTAGTCATCTTAGGTTAGCTATGGCCTGGAAATATTAAATGAAAAATTCCATTTAAAAGAATTTATAAGTTTTAAGTTATACATCATTCTAAGTAGGACTATGGAATTTTGTAAGAAACAAATCATTACTTTGTCCAATGTATTCACACTGTATACACTGCCCACTCATTAGTCATTTAGCAACTGGTAGGTTAGCAGACTGGCTCTTAAGGTACTATAGTGATTATGTTCAAATAGCACATATTTTACTTAGTGATGGCTCCAAACTATAAAAGCAGTGATGCTAGGAGTTTGAATATCCTGAAAACAAGGGATGAAGTGCTTCCTTTGGGTCGAAAGTATGTGCATATGGGAAAAAGTTGATATGGATATACAGAGTTTGGTATTTTCCTAGATTTCAGACAATCAGAGGCTTGGACTATGTCTATTGTCAGTGAAGGGGGACTAATGTATGTGGATTCTGAAAACAAGAAATTGACAACCCTAAGTAAAATTAGGGTTGATATAAGAGTTTCTACTTTCTTACATCATGCAATTACATGATATTATTAGACTTTGTCAATCTGAAGTTAAACTCTTTCAACCTGATAATTATAAAAATGAATATTATAATATGGTATTTTCCCAATTATTAGAGTCATAGAGCATACTTTTGCATATTTGTTGGAAACTGGAGTTTCATTCGTTAACATTTGGGGTTACTTAGGAGTCTGATCTTATTTCTTTTATGTAATATTTCCATTTGTTTTTGTCGTGCTATTGATGGTTACTTTTGTTGTTGCCAGCCTTTTGATATTACAATGCCTCAAGAAATATTATCCTACCTATGTGATTTTGCACATGAAGAAGTAAAATTGTTATATCAAATGCATGGATATTTAGAATAACTTTGAGAAAATATAAGAGCATCTTACAATTTTAAAACTAGAGGAAACAATCCTAAAATTCATATGGAACCAGAAGAACATCAGAATAGTGTAAACAAATCTGGAAAGAATGGGCCAGGCAGGGGACATCACAGTCCTTGATTTGAAATTTCATTACAAAACTATTGTGATAAAAGTAGTGTGATATTGGCAAAAACACAGATCTGATGATCCAGGGAATATAACAAAAGATGCTGAAACAATTCCAGGTACATACAGCTACCTTTTCATTGACAAAAAGCCAAATACCTTCTCTAGAAGAAAGATATCTCCTTAATAAATGGTGCTGGGGAAATGGGCTTCTCACATACTGAAGATTAAATCTAGACCCATATCTCTCACCATGTACTAACCAAAAATTGCAATGGATCAAAGATCTAAATATTAAAACAGAAACACTTAAGCTGCTGGAAGAAATAATTGGTAAAAATGTTGAAGATACTAAAATAGAAACAATCTTCTGGAAGATAGAATAGGTAAAACTCTTGAAGACATAGCTGTATGCAAAGAATTTGTGAACAAATCAACCACACAGGAAATATTTCAATGAATGAGTAAGAGGGGTCATATCAAATTAAGACAGTCTGCACAGCAAAAGAAATCACCAACAGAATGAAGAGACAATCTACATCATGGAGTTTACAAGCTGCTTCTCAGAGAAAGGTCTAATAACTAGTATTTTAGTATAACTAAAAAAAATCAGACACCCCAAATTTAAATACTCAGTGTAGGAACAGGGATCTGAAATGAATAGATACTTCTCAGATGGAGTACAAACAGCAAATAAATACATGAAAAAAATGTTGAACATCACTGGGCGTTTGAGAAATGCAAATTAAAACATTTCTCATGTGAGAAACAATGGCTATCATCAAGAAATCAACCAATAACAAATCCTAATGAGGCTTTGGGGAAAAGGATTCCTTCTTCATTGTTGGTGGAAGTGTAAATTGGTACAACCACTATGCAACTCAATATGAAAACTCCTCAAATAATGAAAACTGCAGGTTCCATTAAATCTAGCTATTCTGATCCCAGGTATCTTCCTGAAAGAATTAGAAGCATCATACCACAGTAACACATGCACATCCATGTTTATTGTAGCATAATTCTAATAGCTAAACCTTGGAAACAACCTAAAGGACAATCAACAGATGAATGGATAAAGAAAATGTAGTGTTGGGGTGAGTGAAAGATAGCGGACCTATAGGTAGCAGGATATGGAGCCTCTCTGAGAGAGACAGCTCAAATGCCAGAATAGAACACCCTGGAGAGACCCAAACAGAGGGAGATGGATTCTCTCAACCCAGGAAGAAACTGAAGTGAATGAAACTACTCAAATACAAGGTACTGGGGCTACCATTAGAGAAGCTAAGATTGGCAAGCACGGCGCTCTCGCCAAGCCACCTAAATTCGTGCCCAAGATCGACCTGAACAACTGAACATTTGCCGATGTTGACTGGCTTGAGCAGCCTCGAGCATGGAGCTGAACCACCCTGCATGAAACTCGCCCAGAACCGGCCCTGCATGTGACCCACAAACAGGCAACGTGAATTTGTGCTGCAGCTGCACTGAGGTCAGAGTTCGGGGAGCCCAGCAGTTCTCAGGGACTAGCATCAACAAATGGTGAGTGATGGGAATAAGACCCTCCCATGGGAAAGGGGCAACCAACTGGACAACACATTGGAGTTGGGAAGGATGGTTCTAACTCTCTAAGGAAGCAGCTTCAGTTGGTTGCTCCCTTGCAGAGTGGATTGGTGGGATCTGCTTGGACTGGGCCACATCACTAGCCAGGACCCAGTTGGTCATCACAAATCAATTCCCTGATTTTGATCAAAATGATGCAGTGAAGGCCCATGAAGGTTGACTGACCTGGAAGTGAGGAGCCAGCTTGCTTGCACTTTAGTTTCTGATAGTGGACTGCAGAGGGCAGAAGCCCCTAGCCTGTGTGCTTCAGAAGAATGCTAGCCAACAAGAAAAGGGGCTGGGAATTACACTATGCACTTGAATGGAAGGAACCAAAAACATGACAAGAGAGAGAAATAAGAAAAAGCCCCCAGCCCTCAACTCTCAGAATATTGATCCAGGAGAGGTAAATATAAAAGAGACTGAGGGCAGCAAACATGTAACATCACAGTGTCAGTGGACATAAAGAGATATGTTCAGGACCTCATAAATGATATCAAAACTGAAATATTAGTTAAAGTTAAACAAGAGATAAGTAGATTAATAAAAGAAAGGCTGGGCACCTCTCAAGAAGACACAGACAGAAGAATGGAGAAACACAAAAGGAGCAAAACATTCAATGAAGAATATAACGAAAACCTAGAATTCATGAAGCAAAATCAAAGAGATTAGCAGGAAACTAAAGACTCCACAGAAAGTTGGCAAAACTGCTTGAAAGAAACTAAAGATAGACTATTAAACATTGAACACAGGCTTGCAATGTGTGATCATGAAAGGGAAGATCACTTAAAAATAACAAGGGAGCAGGCAGTAACCATACAAAGGCTAGAGGATGACAAGAGGATCCATAACATAAGAATAAAGCATGTGAATGAAGAAGCAGTAGTTAAAACAAGAACTGCAAAGGCTATTCACAGAAATTATTAAGGAAAACTTCCCAAACATAGAAAAAAGAAATGATGTGCAGATGTATGAAGCATACAGAACTCCAGCCACCTACAACCAAAACAGAGCTACACCCAGACACATAATAATCAAGATCCCAGAAATTCAATATAAGAACAGAATATTAAAAGCCATCAGACAAAAGAAACAGATCACCTATAAAGGAAAACCTATCAGAATCATGGCAGATTTCTCAACATAGACCATCAAGTCTAGAAGAGCTTGGAGTTGAATTATTCAAGCCCTGAAGGAGAACAACCTCCAGCCCAGATTGATGTATCCTGCAAAACTCTCTCTAGAAATTAATGGAGGAGCAAGATGCTTCCATGACAAAGAGGAACTGGGATATTTGTGACCACCAATTCAACCCTACAAAAAATACTGAAGGACATTTTAGAGAGAGAGAAAAAGAATACGAGGGTTTCAGAAACAGTGGCAGAGAGGCCTCAGTGAATAGGGCAGAGAGCGAAAGAGAAAAATAGACAAATGGCAGAAAAATAGAATAGCAGAAATGAGGCAGAGAAGATTGGCTGTAATCTCTAGTATAGTGGGCCTTGAAATATTAACAGAGAGAAACACAGGCAGAGTAGATCAGGAGATAGGTTCCATTGAGATGCTCTACATAGGGAGGCAGTGGGACCCAAAATAAGCAGTGCACCCTATGGGAGTGAAAGGAGAAGAATTGTCTAAAAAAGGAAGGTAGAGATATTGTTAATGGGGTAACAAGATTTAAAGTCTATATTATTCTCATCCCTCTGCTTGGATGGATTACATACTGTTCCAGTTTGTCTACTTACACTAGACTTGAGGGCACCATCAGCTATCCCAAAAATAAGAGGACATATTATGGTAATCATACTTAATTTCCTATCAACTTAATCTGAAGCCCTGTGTCTTAGTTACTTTTTACTCATCACTGAGACAAAATACCTGATGCCCAAAGTTGGGAACGGAAAGGTTTATTTCTTACAGTTTTTGGAGGTTTCAGTTCATACTCAGTTGGCTCCAAGGCAGGGTGGCATGGCGGGCTGCAATTCATGGCAGCTGCAAACAGCAGAAACTGACAAGAGAGACACACCTTCTTCCTGCCATTACATCACATCCTGGCTCCACCCCCTAGGAGGGTGTAGCACTGACACCACCAATCCAAGCACTAGGCAATGAACCAGTCACAAATGCACAATGCAAATACATGAGGCCTGTGGGCCACCAACGTAAACCATGACATTCCACCCATGAACCCCAGAGACTCATGGGTTACCTTTATATAAAAGACATTTAGTCCATCTCCAAGAGTTTCCAAAGTCCTAACATTTTCAACATTGCTGAGAAGTCCAAGTCCCAAGTCTCCAATATCTATGGCAAACTATTAACTGTAACCCTCTGTGCAAGTGAAACAAGGTTAAACATTTCTGAAATGCAAAAGCACAAAATAAACATCACCATTCCAAAAGTTACAAATGGGGGAATATAAAGCATTGGGAACAGAGCAAGTCCAACATCCAGCAGGGTGAACATTAAGTCGTAGAGTTCCATGCTCAGCATTTGAAGCAATCTGGTTGCAAGCTCCAAAAGGCTTGGGTGATTCCATCCCCATGGCACTTCCAGGGATTTCAGCTCCCGCAGCTTCTCTCTTAAACCTTCTCTGCTCAGTTTTTGCAGCTTTCCTTGGATGATCCATGTTCTTGGCTTTTCCAAACTTCTGGGGTCTCCACTGCACATTTGGCTTCACACTTACATCTTTACAAATTGCCCTCTCAGAGGAACACTGCTTGGCCTCCCAGGCCCTTTGCAATCGAGGTGGAAGCCTTCTTACCCTCAGAATTTGTGCATTTTCCTTGCACCTAAAATCAGCACCATGTGGATGCCGCCAAGGCCTGCTGCCAGCTGGAGCAGTAGCCAGGCTTTTCTCTCTCTTGGCTACAGGGCTCAATTGCCTAGATCACTGGGTTCTGTGAACCCGATTGTGAAGAAAAGCTTTTCTATGTTGCCGCCATTCTGGAACCTCATGTGGCTGCTGCCATTCAGGAACCTCATGTTGTCTCCCGTGCCATTCTGGAGCACGGTGCTTTGAAGCTTTCTCATCTGAGAAACTTCTTTCACTTTTGCAGTTTGGAGGCTGTAAAGGGTAGAGACCCACTCTTTCCTGGGATGCCCTCTGGCCATCTTTCTTATCTCTCTGTTTCTTCTCAGCAATCAAAGTTTCAGCACTATCTTTACAATCCACAGTTTTACTGGAGTTTTCCTTCTGGCCAAACTCACAGTGTTTTAAATTATCCTGCTGGGCTCTTTGCTCTTGATTTGCAACACAGATCTGGCTAAAAGCCCCCAACAATAGCCATGCCACAGCTTCCACATTTGACTGCCTTGAAATTTCCTTTGCCAGATTAATCAGTCCATTACCCTTAATCTCAGTCTCAGGCAAAGTCTTTGGGCATGAGCAAAATGCAGACAAACTTACTGCCAAGCCATAACACACATCATAGGGAGTCCAACAACCAATATAGTCCTCCTTCCCAGCAGAAACCTCCCAAGCCTGGTCTTTACTATAAGGCTCTCTGTCAGCCTTCTGGTCTCCTGAGCTCTGACCAGAATCTCCTCTACAGAACAGCCTCAGCTGCTCCAGCTCTATTTATCCAGGTGACAAGTCTGAACCTTTCCAAACTCTGCTCACAAGCCATTTCCAAAGCCTCTCAAAAAACATGGTCAGGTATAGTCACAGCAATGACCCTACTCCTCGGTACCAAATTTTGTCTTAGTTACTTTTTACTCATCACTGAGACAGAATACCTGATGCCCAAAGTTGGGAAAGGAAAGGTTTATTTCTTACAGTTTTTGGAGGTTTCAGTCCATACTCAGTTGGCTCCAAAGCAGGGTGGCATGGCGGGGCCGCAGTTCATGGTGGCTGCAAACAGCAAGTGGGAACCAGCAAGAGAGAGACACACCTTCTTCCTGCCATTACATCACATCCTGGCTCCATCCCCTAGGAGGGTGTAGCACTGACACCATCAATCCAAGCACTAGGCAATGAGCCAGTCACAAATGTACAATGCAAATACATGAGGCCTGGGGGCCACTGACATAAACCATGACACCCTGTATAACTTATACTGTCTTATTATGACTAATCTTATTTGAATCTGGTTTGTTTGATTGCTATTTTGTATTGACTGATTTTATTCAAATCTGTTATGATTGATAGCATCAAGTCTAAGAGTATAGGCAACTACACTGAAGATGACAAGATTCACTAAGATACACACTCTGGTTTGATTATTGCCTGCTTTTGAATTCTTATAATATCTCCAGTGCTTTCTTTTTATTTCCTGAGACATCATGGTAACCATTGTAGATCACCTTGTGTTGTGGTTTTATATGACTTTTTGCTTCATGTTTTTCTAGGTATTGTTTTGTTTTTTCTTGCTTTGTGTTATTTTTCCCTCTAATACTGAAAGGATAGGTATACATGTAGAGACTCATGCATGTGTAGAGCTTATAAATAGTTTACAAGAACCAACTATATAATGCATGTTGAAATGAACACTATTTTGAAGAAAAAGAGACACTACAGTACCCAGTGCTGATTCCATAATGTCATGATGTGAAATCCAGCAATACTATCATTCTTTCTTCAAAGTGATTTTAACTTGTTTTGTTCTGTTTAAATTCCACACACATGAAGGTATGGACAGCTGTTTTGAAGAGAATGAGAGACACTAGGACAGCCATTCTTGGCTTCCCTATTGTCTGGTCTTGAAGACCTGAAATGTGTTCCTTGTCCTGTTCAGATCAGTTCCATACTATGTTGTTTCATGTGAATTCTCTGTATATGACAATATGGACAACTACTTGGAAGAAAACAAGAGTCAATATGATAGAGAGTGAATATCTCTGATTGTCTAGCTTTGAAATGTATGTCTCTTACATTGTTTTTTGTGATCTGCTTTGTTTAGTTTTGTTGTGTTTAATTTTCCCTTTTGATATAATTGCTTGTATGTTTGAGTGTGTAAGATGGGTGACCATATTGTTGTTTTTGTTAGATTGTGGAGTAGAACAGTTAAGAGTCTCACTGTTTGAATGTCTACTTTGCATGTTTTAATTTTGTAATTTGAACAACTATTTCCAAGATGTCAGTATAGAATTTGTCAAGTAATGATTTCTTAGTGTTTTTTTGGTCCTTTTCCTTTTTTCCTTGGAATTGTATATTGTTGCTACCCTTTGTTCTGTTTTGTTTTGTTTTTTTTTCCTTTTTAAATAAAATTTTAAAAAAAGAAAATATAGAGTGAAGTACTACTGTGCCATAAAGAAGACTAATCTTAGGACATTTTTAGGTAAGTGATGCAACATGAGACCTAGTTTTAAGTGAAATAAATCATAAACACAAGTTTAAACATTGCATTATTTTCCTTTGTGAGAAACTCAAAGTGTAAATAAGCAAAATGGAAGATAGATATTGAGAAGCAGGAGGGAATTGTTTGAATGGAGAAGGGTAACAAAGGAGGAGGAGAGAGAAGGGGAGGAAGGGAGAAGGGATTTTTTAAAAATAATAGAAGGAAAATAGGAAACAGCCTTTCTAAGTGGGGAGAGGAACAAGGTTAATGGGAGTGAGGCGAATGAAAAAGAATTAATATATATTATGCACAGGTACAAATTATCCATGATGAATTTGATCATTATTTATTGTGAACTAATAAAAACCCAAAACTGTACATTGGTTAATGAAATTTTAGCATACATACAGAGAAATAGTACATACATGAAATGTGTAACTTGAATTGTAATAAAATAAACTATGGAACAGTGAACAAGACATAGTCATCCATAATACTCCTCCTACTCATTTTTTATCAGTGTAAATCTTATTTTTATTCTATTATTATGATTACTGTTATTTTTCACCTAACAAGGATGAAAGGAAAATTTAAAAAAAGAATTATTCTATCCCTATACAAGGAATTATATGTTTAATATTCATTTTATGTAGGTGGACTTGCATTTTCTTCTGCATTGTAGCTTACAAGAAAGTTTTAGCTCTTTCTGGGACATCAAATAAATCAAAGGTACCAGGGTTTGCAGTGAACATTTTCTACAGAGATATATATCTTTATTGTTGTCTTATTTTGTTCAACCAATATGATTGGTATCATCAGCAAAACGATAGGTCCTTTGATTTTACAGTGCTTAACACTTTCCTCTGGACTTTAGCTTTTCTCTGGGTAAAAGGCTGGCTGTCAATATGGAACTTTAAGTTGTTCCTGACTTCAATCTGAACTGGTTGCTTGCTGTACTTGGTACATGACCATTACACTAGAATCTCTATTCACCATCATCATCTTGGAGGTTTCCTTGGCTTCTCATTCTATTTCCTGTTATATCTGAAGATTTGTTCTGTATGAATTTCCTTCCATATTTTGGTGAAAAGCATCTTCCAGTGGTTTTCTGAGCAAGTATGAATAGTTTGCAAGTTTATGAGTTCAAAAATTCAATATATTTATTCTTGATTGAGAATAGTTGTGCATTAAATTCTAATCTGGGGAGGATTTTTATTCCAAATTGTGAAGGCACTGGTACATGGGTGCTGATCTTGAGGAATGTAAAAACTTTTATTTTATCTTGAAATGTTCAAGATGTTATAGAGTCCATAGTAAGCTAGATCTTCTCAATCTCATGCTTATTCAATTATTCATTTTGCAAGGTTATGGGAGATATTTTAATTTTCCCCCTGTTCAATAATTTGGAAATTTTTCTTGAGTGTTTATTCATGATCATTCTTTGTTAGCTTTCTCTTCCAGAAACTCTTAAAATATAAATTTATTCCTCTGGATTGGTACCATAATTTGTCATTTTTCTTAATTTTATATCTAGTTTATGCTCTATTTTCTAGAAATTTCTCCAAGTTTATATTTTATTTCACTTTAAGTTTTGATTTATGAAAATGTGCTTTTAATTTGTAAGGGCTGAAAAAAATAAATTTGTAAGGGCTGTTGTAATTTCTTCTTTGAATTTTCTTTCTTACAACACCCTATTCTTCATTTGGTTCAAAATTAACCAAAATACTCTTTTCTTCTTTTCAAAATAAATGATCTTTAGATTTCTATTGGGTTTGTGGGTGACCATCAGTGAATCACATGTAACTGATTTAATCAAATCTTTCTCATCTTAAGTCCTCTATGCTCATTCAATCCTAATTCAATAGGTATCTGTTTCTATCAATTTCTCAGATTTTTGAGCGCAATCTTTCATGAATTAGGTTGGTTCTTTACTTGTTTTTCACATTTGATTGAAGATTTTTGTTGTCTTTTCTTTGTAGGTTCCAAATATGTTTTTCTATTTTCATTGTTTTTTTTGGTTTCACTTCTTTTTAGCACTTTGTTTTTTTAAAATTTTATTTTAAAGAGAATAAAATCAAACAAAATAAAACAGAATAAAGCCAATCAAACAGTGTAAGCAATACAGGACTTCAAAATAGGACAATAGAACATCAATAATGGCTCTCATAATGCCTCTTTTTATATTAAAATTGCTGCCCATACTATCAGACACAATAAAATCAAACAAAACAAGACAGAATGAAACCAAACAAGAACATTAACAAAAAAAACCAGTAAAATGGAGCAAAATGAAACAGAACAACACTGGATTTCAAAGACAAGACAGAAGGAAATCCCCCATACCTGCTATACTGCATACTGTTATCCTCTCAATAGATTCTCAGACTACTGGTCTTGGCCTGCAAAATCAATCAAACAATACAAGCATTAAGTTGTTTTTGTACTTCAGTTGCTATCAACTCAGTCTGTGTTCCTTGGAATCACCTGGTTGCTCACAGGGCAGTGGGGTGCATGTGTGCTCTTGTCTCCCAGCCCACCCACGATTGGTTCACAGGAAGGGCAAACTGGCTTCTTGTTTCTCCTTCTGGGACCCGCATGGCTTCTGCTAGCACTTTGTTTAAATTGCTAAAAATCACTTTAAAATGGAATCATGTAAAAAGGAAACAAATATTGTGACTGAATCTTTGTTTTTCCTAAGTTTTTACACATTGCAGCCCTAACCTCTCATGTGCTGGTATTTGGAGGTGAGGCTTTTGGGAATTAATTAGGTTTAGACAAGGTCACTATGGGTATCTGTTTCTATCAACCCTCATGCAACCCTCATGATGAAATGACTGCCCTTATCAATAAAAAAAGATAAATCAGGACTTTGTCCTGCCAGTGAGTGTACTGTAGGAAGACTGCTGTTGGCGAGCTGAGAAGAACTTCACCTGGAACTGAAAATGCCAACACCTTGATCTTGCACTTTCTAGCCTCACAGTGTTTCCAGCACTGTAAAAAACATGTGAATACTGGTTAAAGCAGCCATTCTATATTATTTTATTATAGAAGCCCCAGATGACTAGCACAGAGAAGGTACAGCTAAATTTGTGTTTTGCATTCACCATTTTAACTTGAACCTTCTTTCACAGGTTGTTTTTTAGGGGAAGCAAGAATTGAGTATGGTTCTGAGGATAAATATCACCTCATTATAGTTAGACAAGAGGTCCTTGGTAGTCTGAGGGAATCCTGAAGACCAGTGATATCTCTTAGGATGATAAAACTGCAATTAGATTCATTGAAGGTAAGTCTCACAAGGGTCAGCTTTGATTTGTTAGCATTCCTGAGTCCAGACACTGCTCATGGCACTTAGAAATATTAAAGGGCCAGTGGCTTTCAGCACTAATGGTGCATCAAAGAAGAATCCTTTGCATTGTCTAAGGAGGGAGACCAAATTGACAATGGCATAATGGAGACCTTGTGCATGTAGTGAAGTGCTCAGCATGGACTCTCACAACTCCTTATGGCATATTTTTAAGTACTGTACTTTCAGATGACCTTTTACAGAGGTAAATTGCATATAAGGAGCTGTAAGTGTCACCTTTAATAATGCCTTAGGGACATTAGGGGGAAGTAACAGTCACTATTCTGTGATAGGATCACTATTATTAACTTACAGGCTAGTTGCTGTGCAGTGAATCCAGTTTAACAACAAATTTCTCCTCTTGCTTTAAGAATAATCCCCGTTGGCTCGCCATCTTCAATGACATAAGGGTGAAACATGGGGAAAACAAAGTCAGCAAAGAAAAATTCTTTTTTAAAAAATTTTATTTTAAAAGGGAGTAAAATTAAACACAACAAAGCAGAACATAACAGGACATAAGAAAACATAAATTTCAAAGCTAGACAATCAAAGATCTTCACTATCTGTCATATTGTCTCTTGTTTTCTCCCAAATGGTTGTCCTTATCTTTGCCTATGGGGAGCTCATACTAAATAACATAGCCAATCTTTTCACAAGATGTGTAGTTCACTGGCTCCCACTTGCTAAGCAGGGGAGAAGGGGAGGCGGGACACAGGACAGGGGAAAGGATGACATGAGATGTCTGATTCTCAGCACACTTGCTGGCAGGATCACAGCCACCCCCCCAGAGAGGGGAGGAGTTCATTGTTCTCCCGGCATCCTGAGTCAACCACACTGTGCAGGTCCCAATGCGCCAGGGTCTCTCTCCTTCAGGCCACTGAAAGTCTGCCACACTCTCAGCCACCCCCCAGAGAGGGGAGGAGCTCCTTGTTCTCCTGGCACCCCAAGTCAACTGCACAGTGCAGGTCCCAAGGCGCCAGAGTCTCTCCCCTGCAGGCTCCCCGAAGTCCACTATACTCATCTGCTATTTCTTTCTGATGAATTGACCATTCCATTTTCAAAGTTCTGCTATGGCCAACAGACCACAGAAAGAATTCTCTCCAGGCTCCCTTTTGAAACCAGCAGCTACAAGCAATCTGCTGGCCTTGCTTCAGGGCCACCAGAAAAAATCTTGAACTAAGAAAATCTCAATGGTTCAGGCCCACTTTAAAAATGTATAGTGATAAATGATTCACTTTTATAGAAAAGCACAAATTTTTGAACTGACCTTACATTACATCATGTAAAGATGTAGGACCCATTATTTCAAGTCTTCTCAGTGATGTGACTTGATCATTTTTCCAGAGACTTCCTGTTTAACTCATTTCATATGCAGTTGATTATCTAAAACATCATCTTCATACTTACTAATGAAAGGGTCTTGAAATGCTTTTTCTTTTCATTTTACAAAAGTGAAAGTTCTTTGGTCTTATAATTGTCTGTTTATAATGTGTACTTTCCATGCAACTGTTGCCATCCCTTATTCTTTACTGCTGGAATTTTCTGTTTAAGGCACATTATTCTTTTCTTTGCCTTCTAGTATATTGTATATATGACATTCTTTCTCATTTTCTGCTTTTGTTGTGATATTCTGACCTTCCTCTGGAATTACACTGTCTCAGGGGTTGAGTCAGATAATTAGTATTTTAAGCTTTGTGGGCCATGTGGCCTCTGGTGTAACTACTCAGTTCAGTTCTGCTGTTGTTGCATGAAAACAGAGTAGACTGACCTCAGGTCACTTTAGTTCACTGGCATGTGTTTCAGTCTCCTCAATCCTACAGCAATGATAATTCCAACCCATGTTCGCCAAGACATCATCCTCTACACAGTTTCCTTCCAGGCCTCTTAATGTGTGAAGATGCCTTTTTACTTATCTTTATGGTATTGTTCAGCTTTAGCCTGTTTTTTGGTTAAGACTTCCTTTTTCTCCACTTCCCGATTGCATGTCAGAGTTTGAGCCAGAACTAGAACTGAAGGACTTGTTTTTGTTTGTTTCTTCATGGCTTCAGAACCATAGTGTTCTTTTCACCACATCATATTAGGCATGTTAAACTGGATCAAATAAAAAGGAATTTAAGCACTGGAGTCGCTGTCTCAGGTTCATTATTTTTAATTCTCAGTTCAACACTTTCCTCACACACATAGAGAAACATGAAAATATTCTCCCAGAAGTTTTCAAGGACTGAACAAGGATTACATCATTGAAGTTAGCAAAAAATAAGGTATGGATCTCTCTCTTCCTTGCGTCTTCTTTCAATTAAACAACAACTTGGGGAATTGATGAATCAGTACAGAACAGTAGCAATCATGAGCACATGTAGCTAGACATAGATTCTTTGCAGTTCTAAACTTCTGATAGAATATTTTCATTTATATTTCTATGTCTTGGTTATCAGAATCTTATGTGATTGCCTGAATATTAGGATTCAGATAGTGACAAATATTTGAGGACTTGCTGAATGATATCTTTAATATGAGTAGTTATTGCTTGGGAACGTTATCCTTGCATTTTTCTATTTAGAAAACTTTCCAAGTACTCTCTAAGAACTTACAGAAAGTAAATTTCCATCAAGACATAGGAGACTTCCATCAAGACTCTTGTGAGATTTAACAATATAGGGTATAAACACATGAGAACCAAAATGATTTATTAATCGTTTAAGTTTTTAGATAAAACATGATTATGAAAGTAACAAATTAAATCGGATTGATGTGTCATTTGGTTAGTAACAGTATTACTAACTGAGTCAAGGTTACTCATTATTTTTATACTCTATATGTTTAGTATTTGTTTATAAGATGGTCTCCAAAAGCAGGAAATACAGAGACATCTATTACCAGCAGAAAGAGGTTTTGTGACTTTTTAAGCACCCCAGTGGAGTCTATGAGCCACATTAACACCTGATTAGGAGAGTTTTGGGTCATCATTAAAGTCACTGAGACAGGTTGTGCTGTATGAGAAGGACAGCTTGTTATAATAATAGTTGGAACAAGGTATAAAAATCCCTCATCTGATTTCCTCCTGGGTATTTTTTGTCAAAACTCCCACCTGCTGCCCCACTTCTTATCACATCATTACTCACAAAAATGATCATAGTGTGACTTGAGATGAAGCCTTTTGAATTTTCATTAAAAGAAAAAAAACCATTATGAAAGGAGAAATTCATTATATTTTCAGTAATATCTTTCTCATTTTTCTTACTTGAAAAGGAACTGAATAATTTGGGGAAAATGAAGTGATTATGTCATACTGTGATTTCAATATTAAATTACATTACATTTGAAGCATATGGAATTGTCATTTTTGATAGTCAAAAAGAGTTGAATATTAGCAATTTCTTATGGTTCAATTTAATAATAAGAGCTGTTAGTCATTTTTTTTAACATATCAGAAACTGCTTTGTCTATATTTTCTTATCAATTCTCATAGTAGTCCTAGGAGTAGCTATAATAGGTTTCTATCACTCTCCATTCCTTCACCTTTGCTGAAGCCATCTCATATGGATCTTGTTAAACAAATGAACTTTCGAGGTCCATCTTTTATCCCACTCTTCTCCTAACACTTCCTATGAGATTGTGACCATATTGTACTAAGATAAGGCATTGTCGTTACCCCCTGTACAACAGATGAGGATGTGGAATCTAAGGGAATTAGGAAGAAAAAGAGTTGGAGAGTAATGAGGCAGAATTTGAGCCCAGGTCCTCTTTTGACAAAGGTACAATAGTATCTTTATGTTTTCCTACTTGGTTGCCTAATGTAAAGCACTATGAAGGCAACCTGACACATGCTGGCCAAATTGCTTTCATTTAAGCAATTTCATTGTAGATTTGCCCTTTCCATGAGTAGCAGAAACCATACTGGGGCCTGGAGGAGTAACAAGAATCCAAGTTTCCCTTCCACTAAGCCAGCACAAGCCATACAGAGGCTAGGAAGAGAAACAAGCCAATTTGCCCTTCCCATGAGTCAGCAGAAGCCATGCTAAGCCCAAAAGGAATGACAAAAATCCAATTTGCCCTTCTTGTGAGCCAGCACAACCATGCAGGGCCTGGGAGGAAAAGCAAGCCAATTTGCCCTTCCTGTGAGTCAGCAGAAGTCATACTGGGCCTGGGAAGAGAAACGGGAAGCCAGTTTGCCCTTCCTGTGAGCCAGTGAAAGCCATGCAGGGCCTAGAAATAAAAAAACAAAAACAAAGAACAATTTGCCCTTCCTGTGAGCCAACCAGTACATGGGTGGGGAGACAAGAACACACTTCCCTCCCCTGTGAGCAAGTTGCTAATTCAGAGGACAGGCTGAGTTGAGAGCAACTGAGGTACAAAAACAATGTAATGCTTGTACTGTTTGATTAACTTTGCAGGCCTAAGGCCAGTAGTCTGTGCATCTATTAACAGCATAACAATATACAACATAGAAACTATGGGGGATTACCTTTTGTCTTGTTTTTGAAATCCAATGTTATCTTCTCCATTTAATTTTGTTCCATTTTATTGTTTTGTTTTATTTAATGTTCTTGTTTCATTGGTTTTATTCTATTCTGTTTTGTTTGATTTTATTGTGTCTGATGGTACAGTCAGCAGTTTTGGAGATAACAAGAGGCATTATTGTAGCCATTTTTGATTTTCTGTTGTCCTATTTTGAAGTACTGTATCACTTTCAATGTTTTGTTTTGATTGGCTTTATTCTGTTTTATTTTGTTTGGTTTTATTCTCTTCAAAATAAAAAAAAGAAACAATTTCATTGCTTCATACAGTTAAGTGAGACTGATAAATGTAGCTACTCTCTCCTTGAGCTCAGGTAAGGTCAACAATGGAAGGGACCTCATAAACTTCCTCCAAATTGGTCCTAAAACTAATATGTTTCAGTGCCCCTAGGGGAATTTGTTAAAGTGAAATGTCCTGAATTCCTTCCCCAGAGAGTCTGAATCTAAGTCTGGGATTGTCTCATTTCTCATTTCAGTAAGCACCTTAGGTGAAATAGGTGAGAAACATCAGGGTTAAACTTGGAGAAATGTTAACTAGTCTAATTGCTTTACTTGATGGATGAGGAACAGAAAGTTACCCTAGAAATATGAAGCTGCTTAACTTCTGTGATAGTAGCATTGACACTGGGACTAGACTCTGGGTCTTTGGGTGCTCACTTAAGTGAAATATTTCCTGAATTTTGCTACAGATTCCAGAAAAACACACACTAGATATCATCATACATTAATGATTTATAATGCAATATTTATCAATATGTACAGGAATGATTTTCATCTAATAAATTTGCTTAAAAACATACTAAATTCAGAGTAATATTTTAATTATGTATTTTCTTAATCATCAATATGCAGAGTTTCTTTAAATGCAAAAGAAGGGTCCTTATATTTGACCAGAATGGGAGCCATTGTCAAGAGCCCTGCCATTACCTCTCATGGTTATTGCATCTTAAATACTGACTGAAATTATTTCAGTCACTAGGTCCACATTTTCCAGTTTCCATATATCAACTGGAGACATTAGAAGTAAATCTAGGCCTAAAATTAATCCAACTGAAGATTGGATAAAATTTCTACTGATATCTTCAAACAGAATGTTCCTGCCGACATTTTTTAGACCAGTCTTGGTTGAATATTCAAATTTTAGCTATTTAAACTTATCTACTTAAACATATAAACCAACTTCTCCACAAAAAATGGACCTAAAACAATCTTGATCTGGGGGCTCCTTATAGGATGCTGTGTGTTTGAGAAAGCTCTTGAATTTACTCAATCAAATGCATACCAGAGTGATTTTGCAGCAGTTCCTCATATATACTGAATAGGAAGACTGAATGGAAATCTCCAGATGAGAGATATGGGAAAGGGAGAGTGAAATAAATATCACCCCCACCTACCTCATGACATGACTAGCAAGTGTTGATGACTTGGACTTGGTGAAATATTCACACTATGTATACACAGTACAGATTTTGTACCTCTAAGAAGACCTGTGAATGTGGGGATCTTGTACTATTATCTGGAAGCATATGGTGCTGCCTCTACTAATGCAATTACCTCCAAGATATCTTCATATTGCACCTCAAAAGTAATTTTTGCAATTTTAACTCTGATTGATGGTACCTTTCCAGCAAACTTGCCTCACCTTTCTAAGGTTATTCAGGCAGGAAACAATAAAAGAAAGAGCAGTGAGAACAATGAATGGTAATGTTGATGGTGATTTGGAGATGTCACCTCTGTCTACACATCCAAGGTAAAGTGTTAAGATGCCTGCCTCCTGGTGCCCCATAGAACCCTTTTCTGCAATGGTTTCTTCAATCTATCTCTTAGCTTTTATTTCCTTCTACTTTTTGCTCTTGATGTATATTTTGTTTTTTCACTATTTGTTTCATTAGTCTGTTTGGTGGGCATCTGTTGTTTAGGCTTATAAGCTTTAATTCCATCCATAAATCCCCTTACCTTTACCCTTTTGTGAAGAATACCTTTCTCATCACCCACCCTCAGCTTCTCACCACCCACACTCAGCAGTGAGCCAGTTCAGTCCACACTTTGCTGGTGCCTCTCTTCCCAGCTTGCGTTGTTAACTGTGCCCATAGTCCACTGAGTGGGGTTCCCAGCATGCCCTGCTATCCTTAATTTTCTTTCAACTCAGACATTAATACAGCATGAGGCGTTTGTAGGTACATTTACTGCCAGGTGCTCAGGACTCAGCTTGGATATGGGTTCATGTAAAAATCTGCCTTTTTGAATTCCAATATGTTAAATTCCCTGTTAAATCAGTTACTGCTTAGGAAATTGAAGACTAATTTGTGGTGAGATCTCAGAAATGATTTTAACTTCCAAGGGAAAAGTGCTTGGGAGCTGTTCAGCATGGAACACATTCCAGATTTGGAAATAATCATGTTCACAAAAATCTTTCTGTGGTAGTTAAGGTTTTGGTCATTTCTGATCACAAATACAGACAAATAAAACATTATTTGTTATGCTATTTTACTTTTCTCCACACAGTGGCTATCAGTGTGTTTTCATCTAATGTTTTGTTTTTAGAGCATTTTCCCACCTTTTTGTGTTTGTTTAGTTGGTTTGTTTTGTTTTCTGGCATGTCATTGCCCTCCTTACATGATTGTTTATATAAAAAGAAGAAAAAAGTCACCTAATACACCTTAAAATGTATTGAGGGCAAAAGGCTTAACAAGATGTTATAGGTTACTATTACACAAAATAAACATAAACAATGTTTTTGGAGGAACTATAAGACCTTAACAGCTGGAAAATATTATTGTAAGCAGTAATGATCATTTCTCTAACACTGGGTGACAGCGTGATTACTTGGTTTTACTACATATAACATAGACAGATCCTTTAAAAAGAAATCATGCACTGTCAAAGTTAATTAGAAAATTTGCAAGTATTGAAATAAGGAAAGATTTACATGGCTGGAAATATCCCAGCTGAGGAAACTGTTTCTGAAGATGGGTAAGAATTTTTAGGAATCAGTATCTTTGAAAAGCATAATCATGCCAGGCAGGAAAGATCTCAAATTCTCTTGAATTTTTGGATTTAGATATAGAATGATCTAAATATAAGAAATATAGTTTTGTAAACTGAAAAGGCATTAGGATATTTTTTGCCTTTCTTTTTTGTCTGTGAGTCACCATATACAAAGGACTGCAGTGCCTTGCCAGTGAGAGATATGTCTGGGGCCATATTTAATGTGGCTTGAAAGAAGCTTGAAGATGGAAGTACAGACTCAGTTCTTCTCTGATTACTCTAATGCTATCACCCTTGACATCAGCCTGGTGACTCCTTGTCAAAAGAGTACTGTGCTTGTGTAATGGGACATTTTTAGAATGAAAGGGGGGGCAAATATGGCAGCCTCAAGTTTCTAAGACATTTGAAACTAAATGTAAAATTGCATGTTTGTCATTGATTGTGAATGATTCAGGTGCAGTGAGAGAAAAGCTACCACATGCTGATGAAGTTGCAGAATACATCACATCTTAATGTAGGGCAAAGCAGTAGCAAGGAAAACAATTAGATGAGTTTATAAGATAGCCAGTCTGGGTGACTTGGATCCTGAAGGGGTTAACAGAAAGCCCTAATTTCACTGTTATCTTAATTTAAATGTCACACATTGGTCCACAGTCTAAAAATATTATTTGATTTTCTGGGGCGATGAATTGAAGTCTCCCAATAGAAAATGGAAATATAAAGACTCTGAACTGTATCATAGAGGAAAAAAATAATTTCAAATCTTGAATGAAAAAAGAGAAAAAATGTATCAATTAGGTACATAGCACAGATTAGTAATGAAGTTGTGCACTCAGAACAACTCTTTAGTTTAACTCTCAGATCGACTTACTGACTTCATGTTATTACCCTCATTTTGTTGATAAGCTGAAGTTCAGAGTGCTCTTCCCAAAGTCACAGAGTTAATAAGCAGTTGAGAGCACCCCTCACTGATTACTACTTTTCTGTCTGATGAGGCATAGAATTAAGACAAACTCTCAAGGTCCAGTGGTTCCACCAGGACTGCTAAGAATCTTGGTTTTCCTTTCCAGAACAAACACACTGGTGTATTACAATCAAATCAGCATTGCATCCAGAAGTCAGGGATGTGCCCTCACTCTGTGGGTGAAACTAAGAATATCTTTTCCTGGGATGACCCACTCCATGAGACAAAGCTTTCAATCTAACAAGATTCGACTCCTTTAATTAAGTTCGTCAGTCCCAGTTAGACTACCCTATGAAATATTTATGGGGCCCTGGTTTCTTGTCTAGCTCTTTCTCTTATTTCATCATGTATGTAATCTAGGTTCTTTGTTGTGCCTGTTACTAACTACCCTAAATTTCTGTTCAAGGGCTCAGAATATCTGGAGCCTTGTTTGAAAACCTCCACTGTTTGACTCTACTATGGAACATCTTAGAAATTCAGTCTACTGTTCTTGAAAACCTTCAGCAGTTAAGTCCTTTATGAAGGTAAGACTTTTTGAATTCGAGCATTTTGACCTTTCGATATTTTTTTAATTAGGTCCAAATTCTTTCCCTAAGGCTTTTACCCATTATCTTGCTCAAATAAGTGATATTTTCAAAGGTTCAAAGCAAGTAGATGGCAGGTTTAATTACCATTCCTTACTATTGCAAATGAGAAGATCTTGGAATTCAATCAAATTTCTAAACTGAAGGTGACATTATCCATTCATTTCTTCATTCAAAATAATTGTCTGAATGACAAACATGTGCCAGACATGGTCTTAGTCACTTGGGATACATCAGTGTTCAGAAAGTACAAGAGACAAAAATTTCTAATCTCTGTTTTGTATAATAGGAAAAACCATCAGACATTCAAAGATAGTTATATTTTTTACTATTGAATCATCTCCAGATATAGTAAAAGCAGTTATTTCTGTATACAATGTGATGTCACCCTACTAGAATGTAAGTACTCAAGGGCATGAACCACCTTGTGCTGCTCATTACTAAATCCTCAATAATAAATAGCTTTCTGATAATGTGAATACACTGGGCTTATTTCTGGAAACCTTCTAATTTGGACTAAAATCTGGACTGAATTTCTTTTAGCAAGAGTGAAACAGAAATCAGTAAATAATTTTATACTATGTGAGCAAAGATTGGCTGTAATTCCAGAATTTAGGAGATTGAGGCAGTAGGATCATGAGCTTAAGGCCAGCCTGGGCTGCATAACAAGATCTTATTTCGAAAAATCCAAAAATAGTATGAAACAGAAAAAGATGTTGTTTTAAGGAAATAATACAAAATAAACTGTAAGTGGTCCAGTAAGGTCAAAGGTAGGCATAGCAAGAAAAAACAAGTTAATAGCTACAGGCAAATTATAAATCCTCAGATGAGTGAAGACCGGAACTGTAATACATATAAAAGGGTAGATGATGCCAGAAGTTTATTTGTCTAAGTGAAGAATTTACCAAAACTCCAAACCCCATTATAAATAATTTCATTATCATCATCAGTAAACTTGAAGCATTCACCAACAGAATTCATCATTTTTCTATGGATATTTTTCAGGTAAATACATATTTGAAAGCACAGTTTACTTTTGAGCTTTCAACATTGTGCACCAATTACGGTTATGTGTCCCTTTATTAATATCTTGTTCTTTGGCATCTCTTAAAATATTATATTGTTACTTATTTGTGTGTTATTTTGCTGCTTGTATTGTTTCTTTAATTGAAGTAAAACTAGCTTTTTGTAAAAAAAAAAGCAATGTCTTTTACTGCAGAAATGGACTGTATTAGTCAGGCTAGGCAAAAGTGCTATGATAGATAGACCCAAACGTTTGTAATGGCTTAGATGCAATAGAAGTTTTTTTATTCATTTAACTGAGTGAGGTTACTATTAATGTAAAGCTTTTCCTTCGTGTAAATTTAGGACCAGCTCCTTTCAATCCATAGTCCTCCCTCCACAGGATTTTGTGGTCTCCTGTCTCATACATCACACTTCCAGAAGCTGAAAAACAAAAACCAAACCAAACTAAACCAAACCAAACCAAACCAAACAAATAAACATCAAAAAAAGAGGCACATCCCATTCTTAAACTTTGCTTACAAATGCAAATATCAGTTCCCATCAAGGCAACATCTCCAGTGTTATTGGAGATTAATCATATGACCATACTAGCCATATGGGAGCACAGGACGGAGTCCTATCCCAGACACAGATATGTACACTAGGGGACAAAAGTGGATTTTGATGGACAGCTAGCAGTTTCTGCTAAGCACAAAGTAGCATTTAACAAATATTTGTTCATGCATTTACATCAGCAATAACGATGAAATTGCTTTTATTCCTCCTTGGAACAGTGCTATTTAACATCTCAGAAATTTTAGAAAGTTCTGTAATGGTGTGCACTAGATTATGCATTTCTTCAACAACAATTTGAAAGATTGCTGATGTTTATCTAGAGAGATGTGAAGCAATTTAATATTATTAATTGCTAACAAACGGATAAGATTTACAAGAATTGTCAAAGCTTAAAGCTCCAAATAATCATTCCTCACACAAGAAAATTTATTATGCCATTATGCTTATTTCTATCAGGGTTCCTATAGTGCAATCACTGTTCGCTATTAAATTTTTATTGCACATTCAATTTATCTTTCCCTCTAGTGGGGAAACATATTAGAGAATTCATTTGATACTAGTATCATTTCCCCTTCTCTTTTTTCAACTGTTCCTGCTTCCCCTGAAGTAGATAGGAATGTATTTGTATCTTGGTATTAATTATACAAGAGCTGAAGAGAACAATGCTTGTTGCTGCCTGAAGGGAATTATCAAACCAGAATTAGCTTAATGTAGAACCAAGTGGACTTCCATTACGCACATTCATTTTCAGTATTTTATATAAAGAATTCTGGAAAAAATCTGTTTGTAAGCTAAAACTTGCTTTTCATTGATTAAAATAAAAAGTAGTTTTGGTTTCCAAATATTAAAGGCAGATTGCTTGGTAAAAATTGGGTTGGGAGCAATTTAGTTCATAAAGTGTTGTATTAAAAATGAATTTTTTATTATTAAAAGTTTATCATTTATGTGAAAAGCTAAACAAGTCTTTTTCCATTCCTCTCCTTGCTCTAAGAACTATATATAGATGAATCTAGAGGAAAACAATGGTACAACACAAAAAACACCTGACATTTTTTGTCACCAGTTCACTCCTCAACAAGGCCAAATTTAGTGGAAACACACTTCTTCAGCAATGGCATGGTGAAGCATTCTCCTGCTTTTCAGAAGGATTTGCATCTCTTAGTCCTAATTCACTAAGATAGTAGTCAGAATATATTGATTATTCTCAAGCTTTAGTCTTTCAAAGGATTTGATAACACTCTACAACTATTTTCCTGACATTAAATAATTATCAAAGTTTTGCTTGTATCTTGGGTAAGAGGTTGAATTGGAGCAAATACCAGTTCCTCTTTCTACTGCCAAAGTGGTGTTATGTGTCTTTCTTCTTTGACTTAACAGTGAGGGCTGTTCATCTGCTGTGCTGAATTCAGAAGAGAGTACAAAGAAATCCTACCTCTGTCTAGAAGCATCTCCATGTCTTGCAGAGTGGTGGCTATGACTTTCATACATTCTTATCCCCCTACTTTACACTGGCCACAGGTTTCCCCTACACCACATTGAAGGTATTTCGTTTACATATTTGCCAATGAATATGTTTGCTATAGACCTTTACACTAATGCCCTGAAAGAAGGTCTAATTAATGCTCCAGAAAAAAATGGCATTTAAATCTGATATTTTCAGGATTTTGATAGTGGACAGTAGCTTGGTAGTGGTGTCTTTCAGAGTAAATTTTCATCTTTT
>PVJX010021576.1:0-31666 GCA_004027295.1 Dolichotis patagonum | reverse complement strand
GGCCTTCCCATTATCCATACCCAGAACTATGCCAAACCAATCGGACTAATTCCACACCCTTGATTCTAGCATCTCACACTTAATCCCAGTATCACATGCTCTAGATCCAGCCACCTCTGAAAAACCCTGCATAGACCAAATAATGTGCTGTTGGAACAGCTAGATACAAGCTGTAAAAACTCCTGTTGCACCCTTCACCCTGCCCTTCAGTCTCATAAGACACTTGAGTTTCAAGTCTTTCAAAAATTTGAATCCCAGAAATCTCATCTAGAGTCTCCATTTATTGAACAGAAACAAACCTGGAAGGAGATAGATAATATATAAGAAATAAATGATAAGAAATGGTATGAGCTTTTCCCATTTAATCAATTGGTATTTATGAAGTCCTTGCTATGTTCCAGGAGTAACCGTAACAAGGATTATGTCACAACCCTTGCCATGATATTAATTCAGTTTGTAAGCAGGAATTTGAAAAACAAGGAATTATTTGCAAATATGAGAGCTTTGATAGAGAGAGATGTACAGGATAAAATGTCAGCTTGGCGATAAGAGTGTAAGACTGCGTGGCTGCCTTAGTGAGGGTTTGTGAGAATAATAGAAATGATTTTGCCATTCAAACAGGAAAGGATTTAATCTAAGGATTGAGATTTTCATGAAAGGTTTGAAGGCTTTGAATAAGTGAAGTCAGAAAAGACTGCTGCTGGTTCCCATTTTCTGCTTGCTGGAGTTAAGGGTTGCAGAAACACGGAATATCCGAGCAAGTTCAGGTAATTTTATCCAGATCTGATGAAATGCCTCTCCTCAGTGTAGTCTAGTAAGTTTGCACCCTGCTGGCAGAGAATGCACGCCTTGCTCTTCCAGTCCCTATGATATGGAGGCAACAAGTACTCCGCAGAAGACTTTCTAGTGGCAGAATGCAAAGAACTATGTACAATTAGAAAAATTTGACTGTGTCTGTAACCACAGACAGAGTTCCAGTGTCCTGTGCTATAGCTCGAATAGCTAAACATTTCTTAGCCTGCTATCAATAAGTTTAGATAAGTTTTTAAATGCTAGAGGTAGATACTGAGAAAGGGCTTGGGCAAGACTTTGGAATGTGGTTTGGAATGAGCACTAATCATTAAAATATGAAGACTAGTGAGGCCTTACAGAAAGAAAAGCAGAGAAGGGAAGGTGAATAAAGGGAAAGACTGTTTTGCTTTACTTAGCTCCAGCTAATATTTCTTAACATTAAAGGAGTGGTGTGGAAAGGTTGGCTCTGCTGCTCCTCTGTATGATGTGATTTCCTTGTGGACTCAGGGAAAGAAAGCAATTGCAGCAGGATGAGAGGCATTAGAAAATGAAGAAAGGGCAAGAGAGCAGGAAGAGAAAAACAGAGGGAGAGGGAAACGGTAGAAAAAGATCAAAACTAGTGTCAGGCTCCCTTCTAGTTCTTGCTGTCTTTCTTATCAGAAGTACTAACCGGCTGGAAACTTTAGTATAGTGTTAGTTTTGATTCTACCCGACTATTTTAGAAGTTTTATCAATTGAGGAGCAGAAAAGTAAAGTTTATGTTATTTATAGTGCTGTTTCTTGTAAATTACAAAGAAATGTTAAAATGCAGGTTTTGAGTCAGAAGTTCTTGGGCAGGACCTGGGATGTTGAAGACATGTAGGTGGAGGAATAGAAAGTCAGGAGAAAGATTAAAAACCTAGATAATGTTTAGGAGAATTTCTTCCCATTCATTCAATAACTATTTATTGAGAACCTATTATGTGATATGCATTTGTTAGTTCCAGTAATTCCTGCAGTTGTAGAAGGTACTGTGTGGTGTTTATGAGGTAGGAGTTTGTAACAGACCATGGGAAATTTGAGGTCTCTGTAGGTGCAAATGTAGCTCAGTTATGATATTTCTGTAGTTGTATTTTAGCTTCAATAAATAATATGAACCTCACGTTGGAGTAGTATTGTTCAGGACTTAGTTTACAGCTGCTGTTAGTTGAGTGCTTCCTATATGACAGGTACCCAGCATTATAACTTGAATTGTAATTGGTTAAAAGCTATGATGTTTCTATGAAATTTTTAGTCTTTATATATGTCATGTTCTTAAAAGTATTGCTAAGAAAAATACATGCATGAACATTGCACTCATGTTTATTTGATGATTTCTTTATTCTACAAATATTACAGTTCAGCTGAATAAATTTCAGTATTGAAAATACGTATAGTTAAAGAACTATACTTAAATGTTCAAATGAACTCCTTTAAAAGATGATGCTTCCTGAATTCAAGGGAAAGCGAGATTTCTAAAATAATTCTATATGAAAATATCCGTTATAAACATATCTATAGTTAATATAATAAACAGCGTGAAGAAGAAAATGTAGCTGATATCTCACGGATATACTCAGTGGACATTTATTAGGCCCTGGCTATAGAAAATGGAAGTATTATAACAACAATAATAGTAAAAAGAGCAAAAAGAGAAAAAGGAGTGGGAAAAGAGTGAGAGTGGTTGTTTCTATGTAGTTGATTTAGTCACCTCTCAAACATTCTTCTCTAAGCAACTGGGTAAAACATCTAGATGTTAAAACCCTAGATTAGATAGTAAGCCTTAACAGGAAAAAACTGTTTATGCGATTTTCTTCAGTTGTTAAAAAAAATGGGGTGGGTTAGCTAAATCATTCTCTAAAGAACTATGCTTAAACGTCCAAATGAAGTCCTTTGAAAGATGTTGCTTCCTGAATTCAAGGGAAAGAGAGATTGCTGAAAAGTTCCCAAAGAAAGCTGTATGGTAAAAGTTAAGATTTGGTTTGGGATCTGAGATCAAGTCCATATCTGTTGGTTAACTTAACCACATAATACAGAATTTAGAACATAGCAAAGTCAACACACATTTCTTCTCTTCATACTGGATATAATCACTGTGTACTGTAAACATGTTCTAATATTTATTCACTGGTTTAATTGTACTGGGAATTGAACTAAGGATGTTTGTCTTGCCAGGCGGACACTGTGTCACTGAGCTATATCACTGGCCCCATTTTTTTTAAATTAAAAAAATTAAACATATCTACAAAATCCCACACATTGCTTGAATATGTTAGTACAGATACGGATACAGATGAATTGGTAGATAAGAGGAAAAATACATGCCACTGTTAATAGAAGAGACATGACCATAATCTTTGTACCCTAAGAAATAATTGGTGGTAAAAATTTCAAGCCTTCTCCATTTCTTACATTAAATTATGTCTAACAGAATTGTTAATTTATTTAAATATTAGGAAACATAAGCAAGCTTAGCATTAAGCTAGTTAATTCACATTTATAATTTTATGTTGTTTATGTATTTGCTTTGAGTATGTAAGAGGACAAATACCCCATAGGTTTCTCTACAGAATATTCTCTAGAATCAGTCTTCTATAATATTTATCCGTTATTTCATGTGGGCCCAAAAGGGCTTCATAGTGATAAAGTGAAGTACTTCAGACTGTTAAAGGCACAGGTTAAATGAACTTCACATACAGAAATTATTTTAGTGAAGTTTAAATAATGACTTACAATCAAAAATATAAGGTTCAAAATAAAAAATTACTAAGTTGTATTTTGTTATCATCAGATATATGCCCTTTAGTAACTTCATTTCCTTTATGTTTAAAATATAAATGTAAATTAAGAGTCCCTCACTCAAAAATCCAAAATTTGGAAGTTTTTGAGCACTGACATGCCATCACAAGTGAAAATTTTACACACAACCTAATGTAAGAGGTCACAGTTAAAATTCAGGAACAATATAAATATTGCCTAGTTTTTAGGTATGTATAAAACAAAAACCTACTTAATGTTTATCTTTGGTCCCATCCCAAAGACATTTCACTATGTGCATGCAAATATTAAAAACTCTGAAAATCTCCAAAATCAAAGCATTTCTGAGCCTACACATTTCAAATAAAAGATACACAATCTCTACTGCTGTATTTACTAGCACACTTGTTTCTTTGCTTTTAAAAAATTTATTCTTGAAACTATAGCCCTCCTCTGTGATTCTATATTTTTTACCTTCTAGCCTGTTGCCCCTCAGCCAGTGACTGGAATGCAGGAAAGAGTGCTTGACTATTTCTGTTTGTTTTATTCAAAGAGCTATTGGTTAAATTTGGTTTGCACATTTATAACTGCTCTTATCAAGCCTCTCTCACTGCTGCTGTCACTATGATATGTAGATAGAAAGTATGAAATTATGGGGAAAAGAGCCAAGCTTGTCTTAGTCACAGCTGATAGCGGGGTGGAAACTTTGCAGGTGAAACATGCTGCAGTAAACATCATAGTGATTGCTAAGTTCCTTGTCTTCTGAAGACAGATGTAGCAGATTGCTACTTAGCTTTGTGCATTAACTGGGTCATATTTGTCTAGCAGAAACCTCTGCAGAAGCATCTTCTCATGAAGTCTTCTTTCATGATACGTCTCATACTGAGACAAACACCTAATGACATTTACTGGTCCTTTCAGCTTTCTGTGAAAAATTTGTAAATGTGGAGCCATATAATTATAATGACCCTAAGGAACATGACTTGGATATAGTGTTTTCAAACATGAAAAAAAGTCTAAGAATTGTGCAGTGCAAAAATAGTTTTCATTTTTAATAGTTGTTTACTGTTTGATTAGCTAACACATTTTTCTGTGACTCAGTAATTAAAGATATACAAAAAGGTTTTTCTTACTGCTTTTCTCTAGCTGTTTAGTTCTCCTCTTTTAAGTGGAGATCAGTATAGTAAGTTGCTTTTCGTATCTGTCATTTAAAAAAATCAAAACAATATATGCATGCATACACATACAATAACTTATGTGAAAAACCAAGCATACTGAGATAAAATTTTCAAAGCATATATTTGATGTTTCTTAGTCTGACTCTATTACTGTCTCTATTCTGGGCAAATAAGGTAACTAGGTAAGTAAACATGTAGGTTCATAGCTTTTGGGGATCTAGTAGCTCTTTTGGAGGTCTCTACCTCACACGTGGAGAGATTTTTATGACTGATAGAAAGCTTTTGGGTTAACTTTTGCATTTCAACTCACTTATTTTATGGATGAACCTTACATGATTGAGTAAGTTTCAGTTTAACAGTTGGCAGTGGAAAATCTGAGGGATTTGTGACTTCTAGTTCTCATGAGAATGTTAGTCAGTAAATCATAGTATTATGAATTAAATTGTGGCCCTCAAAAATTTACTTGTTGAAGTCATAAATCCCAGTGAATTAGAATGTGACCTTATTTGACCATAAGGTCATTTAAAATGTAATTTGTTAAGAAAGGGTCGTTAAAATGGGCCTTAATCCATTATGACCAGTGTATTTATAAAAAAGAGAAAATTGGGACAAGAGATACCTGTAGAAGATGGACATTTGGAGACACAGGGAAAACACCATCTACAGGCCAAGGGGACAGCCTCAGTCAAGTCCTTCCACTAGCCTTACAAGGAACCAGCACTGCTGACACTTTGACTTTGGACTTCTTACCTTCAGAACTAAGAGACAACACATTTCTGTTTATCCCACTCAGTTTTTTGTTTTTTAATTGTTATAGGAAGCCTAACGAGAAAAGGATTTTAGGACCATCTGATCTTCCTACACCTACTTCTTGTAGTGATTTCTTCATAGTTTCTGATGACTAGTGTAGTAATCCAACTTTACAAACTAAATCTAGTGATGGTAAGTGATGGTATATAAGTCTGGGGGTGAGCAACTTTACAGTCATTTACACCGTAGGCAGCTCTGTGTTCAAAGCCAGTTGCGGAATGCTATACCTTCTGTAAACTTAGCAATAAGCCAATACACAATATACTGTACTTCTATTTAAAAAATTATTGATCGGTTAGATGACAAGGGCTGTGAGGACAGCACTTCTGCATTCATTACATTGAAATCTAATTTCACAAGAGCCTTGCATGTTATAGGTGTTACCTGAATTATATAAGTAAGGAAACTAAACTCTGAGAGAGAAAATGTTTGCATCAAAACTCATAAATAATAAACCACTGCATTCTGGGTAGATTTCAGGCTCTGTAATCCAGATGAATGTTGCGTCATAGCTAAGTGACCTCTTGTCTGTACGTACTAGTGGTTTCGGTAACTAGTTTTCAGGATATTGGTATGCTGTGAAAGATAATTAACTAAACAACCTTAAATATCTAAGAAATTTAACTCCAAGAAAGCAAACTGTTTCCTAGATAAGATTCTGGCAATGATTTTATGATTATGATATAGTTAAAATTTACATAAAATTACATAAAAATTTACATTTTGACTATCATTGTCAGAGGAATATATAACTGCCATTGATGGTATGTAAAAAAAATGCATTCTTATTCTAATACAGGGTTTTTTTTTTAATGGAACTCTCATCTGCACCAGAAAACATAAATCAGAAAAACAAAACAAAACAAAACAAAGTGATCCTAAAATTGGAATCTAAAGATTTGAGTTCTATGTTTAATACTTTATCGAGAGCTAAAGGTCAGTTTCTGAATCTGTGTTTCCTCATTTGGGAAACTAGAATATTAGCCTCATACAAGTGCCTAAACCTGTTGAAGGACAGAAGCGCGATAGAAATAGTAGGCATTTGGAAGTCTGCAGAATCAGCGCTCTGGTATTGAGAAATTAATGGTCCGTCTTTGTAATCTCCCCAACTTGATTTTTTTGTCCTTTAAATGGTGATAGTCGCTGTGTTTCCCCCTGTTGCTAAAATTGGTAAGAAAGCACTTTCTCACAGCTACAAACAGATGAAAGACTGACCTTCACAGACTATCATTCGGGGAAAGTTTCCTTTCCAAACCTTGCTGCCAGAAACAACGTAAAGAGCGGTGTTAGTGCTATTCCTCATTACCCTGGGTCAAAGGAATGAGAACCTTTGCCAGGAAGTGTATTTGTTTCATGACTCTGCTTTTCAAAGTGTGGCTTGCAGACCTGTCTGGGTCCAAGAATATTTTTCTGTGATGAAGGAGGGACAGAAATTGAAAGTGAACATTTAGAAGTTTTTATAGCAACTTAGGGAGAAATTTCACATCTGTGGAAACTAATATAGAATTATGAAGATATATTGTGGTTTTCTTCACATACCCTCATAATTAATTTTATCGTATTATATAAACTTGGTCTATGACTGGTGGGGATGGTGCTGGTTCTTCAGCAAACAGCCCAGAGAGTTTGTTATACCTCAGGCTTTCAGGACTTCATCCCTAGGGAGACCGTGAAGGGGACTTTCCAGCAGTTATTCAGGTGTCTACACTGTATGGTTGAGAGCTACAGCTTGACTCAAATTTAGTTCAACCCAGTTAATTACTTTACCATGAAGAGATGCGGCAGTGGCAAATGGGTCTCTCTGAAGCTCACGATCAAAGCAAATTTTGAGTCAAAAGTAAATGAATTTGCGTTTTGCCCCCCCCCAGCATAACCCTTATCCCAAATTTGGGCAAGTAGTAAAGTAGTAAAATTGGTAGTTCTTGGTTTTCCCTTTCTGAACACTTTAAAATGACATTTATTTCAAGGACCTTATTGAAATTTTAAGGAACAAAAGTTTTAAAAAATAATATTTTATGTTATCTTATTTTTTAATTAAATTTACGAAACTTTGTTCTTTTGACGTCCATACAGTTTCTATGATTTTTTAAAAAGTGGAAGCTAGAATGGGTTGGGAGTGTTTTTAAAGCAATAACTTCAAAGAAATTACACAGAAATACATCAATTTTACCGGAATATTCTGTGATGTTTAGAATATTTATGTCTATCTATCCTGTTAGTCTTTCTATGACTTTTGCGACCTATTAAACTGCAAAGCAACATTTTCTGCTTTCTTATCAACATGGGAAGGAGGAGTACACAGAAGAGAAACACTCAACACTTCATATTCTATGCACATTAAATTCATATATGCAGATAGTTGATGCTAGGAGGAAACTGCCCCCCTCTTAGATAATCCTACTTATCCTTTTATGTAAAAACTAAGCCAAACATGGTGGCAAACACCTGTATATTAGCACACTGAGAAGCTGAACCAAGGATGGAAAGCTGGAGCCCGGCTGGGATAACTTAGTGATTTTGTGAGACTGCCTCAAAATTTAAAAATAAGAAAAAACTGAAAATGTAACTCAAAGTGAAGGCCCTGGGTTCAATCCCTAGAACTTTTCATCATGTGACAAAAAGCATTACATAAAATTTAATTTGATTTTTCAGAATCAGTTTAATTAGCTGTTATCCATTTTATACATTCTTTTGACATATGTACTCTGGTTTTAAGACCCTTATTTGGAATGAAGCAGAGAAATAGAGAATTATTTTGAGCTTAGAGGAGAGAGAGGGGGGTAAAAACAGAGAGAGAGAGAGAGAGAGAGGAACAAAGAGAGAGAGAGAGAGAATGTGAGAGAGCAAGAGAGAGTGAGCGAGAGAGAAATAAATACATTGATGTAGGCATGCATGCTTCTCCCTGTGGTTCATCCACTGCTTAAAATATTGAACACAGGATTCCAGAAAAACTTGCGTATGATTTTAATATGTGTTTCAAAAGACTTGACTCAAAAAATATTTACATTTTATTAGCAAAACCTTTACGATATAACCTGCAGCGGGTATGTATCTGTGCTTGTGTAAAATTGTAAAGTGGATCTTAAGAGATGTGAAACATAATTATTTTACATGGAAATATGTCATGTTGGATGGAGGAAGTGTACGTCACAGAATGTGTGTAGAATTATAACAAATGTGTATGTGCATGTATTTTTAAATCACAGAGCAATAAAGGAGAGACTGAAATTGATTTACACTTTAAGCCACGTGGGCCGCAAGGCCACACATACATTAAATGTATGTGTCAGGTGGTTCTGAGGGACAAGTGAGGGACAATAGGACTGGTGAGGGGAGTCATACAAACTTCACCATTTCTACAATGCCCAAATTTTATTACTTTAAAGAAGAAGCATTTGAAACAAAAATGAGTTTTTGATACATTGATGATCAGTTTGTGGTTATTTAGTGTATTGTTAAGTATAGTTTGTATTTAAAGAAAACTTTTCAAACTTTATAAATTGAAAATATCTTTACTATAATAATGGCAGCCTGTGCTGCCTATAGTATAGGGTTAGAGCTGAGCTGATGTCAATACTTAGATGTGATAGCTTCAAACACTACTTTGTATTTTCTGCCCAGCGTGTTCCAGCTCTGTAGCTTCCATGTTACAGCCATGCTCTGATTAGTCTAAGGCTTTATAGTACATCACAGAGATTTTTACGCAGTGAAAAGGTTAATGTACTGATTCTTGTACCTGTCTACTACTTAGAAATGATTGGAAAGTCAGCTTGAAAGTGTACTGACCACGTTTGGCACTCTACGTCTGAAATTACATTCAAAGTTGCTTGTTAAAAGTCATTATCATTTACTTTAAACACTTATACAGTCAGTAAAAACAAAAGCGTAAAAGCTAATATGCTCCTGAAAAAGGAAAGCAAGCAACATCAGCAAGAGCAGGGAATTTTGAATGAATTAACTTTAGTAGGTATACAAAATAACATTAACTGTATTCCAAACTGGTTACACTCCACCTGGTAACTGTTAATCAGCCCTGAGTGAGGGGGAAAAATCAGTGCCTGATATGTTTCAATGTAGTTGGTTTCTAACTTCCCTAAAAGTTTCGAGAATCCATAAGATGAGCATGCTGAATTGGTGAGCCCATATTACTGTCAGAATTCTTTAGAAAGCGTAAGGCACTATACACGTATATATATCCCCACTCTAAGCTGCGTACGATTTATGGATGCCCGTGAGTTGCTTATAGAGCCAATTAAAACTTGAAAGAATGTTCTGAAGAAAAATATCACATGAGACAAGGAAAATATTGCAAGTAGAATTTTGTTTCCTGAAATAATTTTAAAGCAAATGAACCACAAACTTTGTTTATATTCAGTATGCAATTCGGTCTGCAGGTTTCTGGGGATGTTGGCTACTATATTATTCTTCATGCTCTCCTTTTACTGTGGCTGCTTTTCCTGGGTCTTCTGTTTTTGAAATATACTGGGATTCCAGGACACCTGCCTTCTCATCATGACTTTGAAGCTTCTTACTGACTTCAGGATTTGATTGTATATATGGTAATTAGTTACATAATTCCTATTTGTTCCACAATTAGTATATTGGCCTCCTTCAATAGAAGCTCTTTTCTTTTATGATATGGACATTAATTGTTTTTTTAGCTGTTATGTTGAACTGGTTCTGATAATATGTACTTTCAGAGAGGTGAGGTGGAAAGTAGATACAGTAGCTCTAGATTTATTTTATGTTTTGCATCTTCTGTATGTTATTTTATTTTTATAATTTTAAAAATAATGGCAAAAACAAAACTCTTTGGATGTGAAATGCGCTAAAAAGCAAACAATTATAATGCAAACATGAATTGAAGTCCACACTTTTTAAAAACTGTCTTTCTATTGAACACTAATACTCAAGGGCCTGACCTACAGAGCTCTGTTACGGAAATCATTAGCATATGTTTCATAGTTGTGAGCTTTATTCTCATAAATTTTGGCTCTTGATATATGTAAATTAACTTTGGGAAATAAAAGGACCATAAATAATACAGAAATGACTGCAACAGCTTGTTTTCTAGTATGTGATGAACTGTGAACCAGTAGGAACTAAGTTATGTGCTGAAAAATTTGACAAATGTGAGATTTATTTTATTGAATTTATTGGTGTATAGGTCATAATGGTTTTGTTAATTTATATTTCAGAATATGGAATAATGTATTTATATTTTTAGCTTTAAAATGTATGTAATTTGTGTCTTGGAATTAACATATTTCATAGTATCTTTGAAGGGCACGGTAATCTTCTACTTTTCTGTGGCCATTTCATCATCTATTAGTTCAATAAATACTCTGCTACAGGAAATATGATAGCTTCAGGAGAGAGACCTACCACCTCTCCTCAAGGAGGCTTGATCCAGCACACCTGAACAAGTTGTATTCTGATTCATCGATCAATAACCATTTTCATACTATGTAACTAATACAGGTCACTATCACAGGAGCCAATCTCAGAGATACAAATAACAGACAGGAATAAACACATAATTTAGCTGAGGGAAAAGGTGTAACAAACCTATAAATTTTAAGTAATTGAAGTATTAAATCCAGTAATCCTAATTTGGCATACAGATGTCTTAAATGAATTAGTTTCTATATAAACAAAGTCACAGGACCAGAAAAAATGAAATTTATTTCTATTATTTTTAAGCTGACTTAGATTTATGATGAAAAAGCTATATCCAGTTTTGCATTCAATAAAATTAATTAAATGCTTTGTGCTATTTAAAGCTTTAAATAAAGAGCCTAGCACTTTAAATATATTCTAGTAATAATAAAGAGTTGCTTTGCCAGAATTTCTATTTTTATGTGGAAAAGCTCATGAAGTAGTTTTTTTCATTATATTCTCAGCAAGGACATTTGGTGTCACTTCTTATACGATGGTTTTTTAATGTGGTTGAACAACCTTTCCTGGACACGTTCAGAAAGTTTCCATGATGTCAGCCTCCTAAGTAGCTCCTAGGCACATGGATCCATAGCCATTTCCTTCTGAGCCTCCGAGAGTACAGTGTCTCCATGTCCTCTGATAACTTCCTTGCAAACACATTTGAGTGACATCTAAATGGACTCTATCACCTAGAGTTTTGTTCTTATTTGCCTTCTAGCTTTGTCTTGCCCACAGTTTAATAGTATATGTGCACATACTTTTAAATTATAAGTAAATATGTAGGGTCATATCTGCTATTATTATTCATATTATGGTGACTGTAGAGTAGTGCTCCCAAATGTCAGTTTATAATTACATCAAATTATGTATTTTTATCTGCACTTGTAAGTCATAGGTAAAACTGATGGTGTCTGTCTACACCCTACACATTGAACAATAAGGATATAGAGCTAAAATCATGAATTTTGAAATCAGACTGTCTTAAATTTATAAAATTGCCTACCTACCCCTCAGTTTCATCATCTGTACAATAGATATAACACTACTACCCCATTCAGGGGTTATTTGAGAATTAAATGATGCATAATTTAATGTATTTTACCTCCCTAAATTATACTGGAATATGCTTATTCTCACTAACACTGCACTTGCTTTGAGTGGTTGTGAAGTTGTTTCTTGGTAGAAGTAGACCTTTTCCAGTTCCTCTGTCACATCCTTCAGATGTGTTGAATTAGGGGATATTTTAATCATTAGATCCATACAGTAACACACAAATTTTAATTGACAATTGTTCCTTTTTCCAGCTGTTATCAAGGTGTACAGAAACCAAAAACTGCAAACAAGATTACCATTACTTCTTGTTTCTTCCTGCCTTGATTTATTTGAGGAACAATTTGCATAGACAAACAGCTAGAAGCAACAATATTGAGGTCTCAGCATTCTAGCAGCCTCACGCCCAAGCCTTTCTGGAATCTCACAGTCCCTCAGGTTCTTCTCTGCATGTAAAACATCCTCATAAGGGAGATTAAATGAAGTGTTTTCCAGATTTGTCAAGTCTTAATGAGAAAAACTGCTTTAAAATAAATTGTAATAAAGCATCTTAAGTAATATTTTAATCAGTGGAAGTTTACACTGTTATTCTTAATAGTATTCACATGAAAAAAGATCAATGATTATTTTATTCCACTAAGCCCATAAAATTAGTAATAAATGACATCTAATATTATAGCACATAAAATCTATGGTTAAATCTAGGCAGTTGTTAACCTGTTTTTTAAAGCTACATTTAAAATGAAATGTATTGTACTATAAGAAATTATTTGTTTAAACTTTCAGGGATAAAAAAGGTAAGATGTGTTACTATCCCAATTTTGTACATAGAAGGAAGATACTATAGAAAATTAAAGGGGAACACAATTATTATTTTAGGGACTAAACATATATGAATGAACATTATGTAGTTTGTTTTATTACTTGTTAATTTTCAAACCCCTCCCCCAAATCTATTGAAAAATGGCATAGTTTTTTGTAACTGTACTATTTTGTGCTGGTGGTAAGTAAATGCAAAGAAGTAAAATGAAGGGAGAGAGGGAAGAAAGGAGGGAAAGGCAGATAGATTCATTGGTGCTCTTTCAGAGAAATATAGTTCTGTAAATAATAGTAAGACAACTCTGAAAATCATATTGAAGTTTTGTGTTATTATTAATATATGCTATTTAGAAAATATCTTTAAATACTAGTACTTAGAATAAAGTGTAATTTACTAAACAAGCATATTCAGACTTGATGAAAATTATTTTAGGTATTTGGATTCTCTTTAACTGTAATATTGAAAAACCTTAATTCTGCCCATGACTGCTGTTTTGCTTAGTAGAACATAAATATATCATTATGAAATTGATTACCAATTTAAAAAATCACTGATAACTTATTACAAGTGACATATTAGAGAAGTCCATCAGACTGGATCTCAATTCCATCTAGCTTTATCTCAGTGAACTATAGAATAGTGCTGATGTTGCAAGTAATTACCCAGCACTTCCCAGGTGACCTGGAATACTTGAACCCTTGGCCTTGATAGCAGGTTTGATACATTCTCTGAGGATGTGAGGGAGGAGAGTTAATGGAAAGGCTTGTAAAGGCTTCTGATGGTAGAGAAAGGAAAAAGCTTTTTAATTTCTTTTACCTACTATAGAAGCTGTTTTAAACTGAAGAGTTGTCAAAATTATCACTATCTCTACATCTGACATATTTTAAAAATTGACCATTTGCCATTTCCCCATGGAGGTAGTTAGTACATTATAGGCACCCTCTTTATGTTTATTGAGAAAATTACTCTCAGTTACTGCTGAAAATAATTGTGCCCAAAAGTCCTCTTTCAAATTTATAGCTTAGCTTTAGAGTTAAAGGTATAGGTTCAGGTTCAAGCATTGCTATGGTTCTTGATCTATCTACTTTACCTTCTTGGTGTATAAGTCTTCACCTCCCAACTATGGAAAGTCACGTGTATCACAGTAATAACCTCTATGCAGTTTATCTGAAATGTTTGTTGAGTAGGTTCTCTTGCCATTTTCTTTTGTGCTTCATTTTCTTTAACATAGCCAATTCCTTGACTGTATTTGTTAATGGCCTGGTTCCATGATTTTAAAAAGTTATATTCTTCTTCCTCAATTTTTAAAAAGTAAAATAATTTTTTAAAAAAATTTTCCTGAAGTTTTACTTCTTCAAAAAAAGTTATTTGAGAGCATGATCTTAGTAGCCATTCTCCAGGTATCTTTTCAGTCCTTCTATGTGGGCACTGAGCATCTTTGAAAGAGCTGCTTACATAAAACTCATCAAACCCAGGTCTTGGAGTTTGCTGCCTTTTGAACTAAACTGGAAGTTTATCTGTACCAAAATCTAAATACACACTGAAACTAAAACCACTAGTGGTGGGTGGGTGGGTGAGGATGTCCCATTCATAAAGAGTTAATGTGACTTAGGAAAGACGGTGGAGCAGTAAGCAGCAGAAAAAACAGCCTCTCTAAGAGTCAACATCAAGATGCTGGAATACAGCATTGTGAGGGAGACAGGAAGGAAGGAAGACGGTGCTCTGAATCCAAGAAGAATCTGAAGTGAAAACTGAAGCCCACAGAGGAGCAAAAAGGAAAACTTCAAGGAATAAGAAGACAGTAACCAGTGGCACCTTCACCCTAAGACAACTCACTGTGCAAGATGAGATGTTTGAACCCAGGGATACATGGTCATGGCTGGTGACCCCAGAAGCCTCTGTAGAGAGATGTGGCAATGGAGTGGAGCAGCAGACATGGAGGACTGCACTGGCTGGCAATGAGTGCAGAGGACTCAGTTTTCCCATAAGGAGAGAGTGATTAGCAGGCTGCCATTTTGGAGATGAGCTGGATAAATCCAAAACCCAGAACTACTTTCATCTTTCTCTAGAAGCTCCTAGTTAGGTGCAGACCCATGGAAATTTCTTGGACTGTGGCAAGCCCAGTGAGTCTGGTCTCAGGCTAGCCTGCTGAGGTTATCCACTGCTTCGCCATAAATCAACCACTGGCTTGTTGGGACAGATTGGCAAGATTTGGAACTCTGTCTCCACAGGCTGGCTAGTGAACCAGAGAGAACTTAGAATGGATTGTTTGTTTTTCTTTTTCTTTTTTGTTGTTTTGTTTTGTTTCTTTTGCTTTTCTCTTTTCTCTTCCTCCTTCATTGTTTATTCATGAGTGTGAGAGTAGTCCCTAACCTCTCTGTGGGTGTGGTTCTGTTCTGTTCTTCCTTTTATCTCTTCCATCTCTTTTCCTTCAGTCTTCTGCACCCATTCCCCCAAGTTGGCGTGATCCCCCTTTGTCCTCCAACCTTACTTCCAATCTCTTTCTCTTCTTCCACTTCTCTATTTTCTTCTTAATCCATCTTAAATTGTAACCCCATGGGCAAAACTGACACACTATGGACTTATATACTGCATATAATTTTCTGGTTTATTTTACATTTTGATATATAATCACAAATCTAGTTCATATGTTTAAAAATTTCAAGTTAAGGTTAGCTCTGTTGTTTTCTAGGCTTTGTTTGATGCTATTAGTACTGCTTTAGCCAAAATTGACATAACTGTTCTACATAGCTATTGATGCTGATAATCCATGACTGAGATTAACTAAGGGTCACGGCAAATAGAGTGGCACACTGCCAAAAACCAGGGAATAGGCCAAATGAGCAATAATTTCTCACCACCAACAAACTAAAGAAGTAAGATCTTCCAACAGACTCGAAACCCAAAAACCAGCTATACCTGGAAGATACCTCAGAGAAGTAATCATCACCTAAGTGTCCTAAATACTACCAATAAAGCAATCCACCATAGGCAACTTACAAGCATTACTCCAGGAATTAAACAAAAAAAGAGATAAAATAAAATGAGAAGACATTTAAGCAAATTGTAACCTCAGAAATCCAGTTCACCAAAGGCAAATCCAGAGGGCAGTGATGTGGGACAATCTGAATCCCACACATCAGGTCTCTCTGAAGTGGAAACAACAAAGCAATTGAATGAGGCTCTGGAAAGACTGAAATGAGAAGTAATCTATCAGATAACTACAGAGATTACCAAAATACACACCATGCTTATTGAAGTTAGAGCAGACACAGACAAAAAAATAAATGAGATTAAGAAAATTAGGGAAGCTCAGCATAGGAAAGAAATAGAATCCATAAAGCAGATTCAAGCAGATATCCAGGAGAATAAAAATTCCATCAAAAATACTCAAAGCAGATTAGGGCAACATGAGGACAGGATCTCAGATGTTGAAGACAAACTTGCAGATAGTGACCAGGGAAAGAAAGCTTTCTCAAAAATAGCAAAGGATCATAAGAAATCAATGTTACAGCTACTAGGTGAGACTAACAAGAATAATTTAGGATTAATTAGAGTCAATGAAAAAGCAGGAGATAACACAAATGATATTAAAAACATGTTCACAAATATCTTGACAGAAAATTTTTCTGGTAGAGAGAAAGGATTTAACATGCAGATAAAAAATCTACGGCCAGGCATATCATGGTCAAGATTCCAGAAATTCAACACAAGAGTAGAATCATAAAAGCTTTTAGAGAAAAGAAACAAATCACCTATAAAAGAAAGTCCATCAGAATTACAGCTGACTTCTCAATACACACTATCAAGTCAAGGAGATTGTAGAGTAGAGTACTCCAAATTCTAAAGGAAAACAACTTTCAACCTGGACTGATGTACCTCACAAAATTATCTTTCAAAATACATGGAGAAATAAAATACTTTCATGACAAAGAACATTTGAGGAAATTTATGACCACAAAACCAGAACTCAAAAATGTTCTGAAGGACATTCTAGAAAGAGATAATAAGGATGATAGCTCCATTAATACCAACAGAAGGAATACACCGGGGAAGGCAAACAGAAGGGGGGAGGGAAGAGTAGAGCCAACAATAGGGAAATAACATGACAAGGATAAGTCAATACATTTCAGTTATAACCACCAGTGTTAATGGTCTCATTTCACCAGTCAAAAGAAACAGACTGGCAGAATGGATCAAGAAACAAGATCCAACAATATGCTGCATACAAGAAACACATTTAATTTAAAAAATAAGCTAATAGGTTGAAAGCAAAAGGATGGAAAACACTATTCCATGTGCCGAACCTGAAAAAAGTAGGGACAGCTATTCTATTTGCAAAATAAATTTCAAGCCAAGACTGATCAAAAGATAATGAAGGTCATTACATTCTTGTAAAGGGGACAATCCAAGAGGAAGAGATAACAATCATAAATATATATGCAACAAATACCAGTGCACCCAGCTATATGAAACAATTACTAATGGACATGAAAAATCAAATAAGCTTTAATATAGATGTATTGGGAAACCTCTGTACCCCACTGTCATGAAAAGACACATCAACTAGATAAAAAATCAGTAATGTAAGAGTAGAACTAAATCAAAATTTTGAACAAATGGACCTACTGCATGTCTATAGAGTGTTCCACCTGACAACATTAGAAGGAACAGGACACTCTCCAAAATAGACCATATACTGGCTCATAGAACATGCTTAAGAAAATGCAAAGGAACTGAAATTATCCCATGCATACTATCAGACCACAGTGCAGTGAAACTGCAAATTCAGGCCAAAGGAAACCACAAGAATTTCATCAACACATGAAAGTTAAATAGCACCCTGCTGAACAATCAATGGGTTACAAATGAAATTAAAGAAAAAATTAGACAGTTTTTACAGTTGAATGATAACGACAATACAGCATATTGGAACTTGTGGGACACAATGAAAGCAGTCTAAAAAGGAAAATTTATAGCAGTAAATACCCATAACAGGCAAACAGATTGTTCTCCTGCTATAGCCACCTTATAACCAACTTAATGTTGAACCTTATACTTCTAGAAAAAGAAGAGCAGGCTAAACCAAAAGCTAGTAGTACAAGGGAAGAAATTATAAGAATCAGAGCAGAAATTAGCACACTGGAGACTAAAAAACCAATAAAAAGAATAAATGAATCAACAAGTTCATTCTTTGAAAGATTAAATAAAATTGACAAACCCTTAGCCAAACTTATCAAATAAAGGAAATAAAAGACTCAAGCCCATGCAATTGGGAATGTAAAATCACAATAGATCCTGCAGAAATCCAGAAAAATCATCTGTACTTACCTGAAAACTTGTATTCTAACAGGATGGAAAATATAGAATAAATGGACAGATTCCTAGATATATAATAATTACCAAAGCTGAATCAAGAAGATATAAAAATCCTAAATAACCCATTATCTATAAATGAAATCAAACATGTAATTAAAAGCCTTGCAACAAAGGAAATCCCAGGCCCTGATACATTCACTGCTGAATTCTATGAGAAATCTAGAGAAGACCTAACACCACTACTTCTCAAACTTTTTAATGAAATTGAAACGGAAGCGTTACTTCCAAGTTCATTCATGGAAACAAGCATTACCCTGATACTGAAACCAGAGAAGGATTGAAATAAGAAAGAGAATTACAGGCCAATTTCCCTAATGAACATTGATGTAAAAATCTTCAATAAGATACTGCAAACAGATTGCAGCAAATCTTTAAGATTGTACGTCATGATCAAGTGAGATTTATCCTAGGGATGCAAAGATGGTTAAGCATACATAAATCCGTAAATACAATACATCATATTAACAGAGCCAAGGACAAAAATCATATGATCAACTCAATAGATGCAGAAAAAGCTTTCAACAAAGTCCAGCACCCATTCATGATAAAACCCTATAAAAATTGAAATAGATAGTTTTTTTATCTCAATCTGATAAAAACCATCTGTGACAAACCAACAGTCAGCATCATACTAAATGGACAAAAGCTGAAAGCTTTATCTCTAAAATCAGGAACAAGACAAACATGTCCACTGTCTCCACTCTTATTCAACATAGTCCTCTAAACTTTATCTGGAGCAATTAGACAAGAGAAAGAAATACAAGGAATAAAGATAGGAAAGGAAGAAGTTAAACTATCATTATTTGCAGATGACATGACACTCAAAAGACTCCAAAAACTACACCAAACAACTTCTAGATTTAATAAGCAAATTCAGTTACTTTCTGGCTACAAAGTCAACATTCAAAAATCAATAGCCTTCCTTTACACGCATAACAAACGCACTGAGACAGAAATCAGGGAAACAATTCTTTTTGCAATAGTATCAAAAAAAAAATGAAACACCTAGGAATCCACCCAACCATAATGTAAAAAGCTGCTACATTGAAAATTATAGCACTTTGAAAAAGGAAATTGAAGAGGATATTAGAAAATGCAGAGATATCCCATGCTCTTGGGTAGGAAGAAACAATATAATGAAAATGGCCATACTTCCAAAACTGTTATACAGATACAGTGCAATCTCAATTAAAATTCCAAAAATATCTCACAGAATTAGAGAAAACAATCCTAAAATTTATCTGGAATCAGAGGAGACCTAGAATAGCAAAGGCAATCCTGGGCAACAAAGATGACAGGGGGCATCATAATCCCTGACTTGAAATTATACTATAAAGCTGCTGTGATAAAACAAACAAACAAAAAACAGACTCAAAGATCAGTGGAACAGCCCAGGATTTAGCTCAGTGCCATAAGCATATGCTTGAAAAGTGCAGCATTGTGAATTAGATCCCTGGTACAAAAAAAAAATGTAACTTGATAAAGATCAGTAGAACAGATTAGAAGATGCAGAAACAACTGCAGACACACTAAACTACCTATTCTTTGACAAAGCTGCCTAACACATTCACTGGAAGAAAGCCTTTTTTATAAATGGTGCTGGAAAAAGAGGCTCCAGCCATGCCAAAGCTTAAACTGAATTCGTATCTTGCACCATTTACTAAGCTAAAATTGGAATGTATCAAAGATCTTAATATTAAAACAGAAACATTAAATCTGCTGGAAGATAGAGTAGGTAAAACTCTTGAAGACCCTGGTGTAGGCAAAGCCTGTAAACAAAACCCTGATTGCACAGGAACTATCACAAAGAATCAGCAACTGGTTTCTCACCCTACTGAAAAGCTTTTGCCTAGCAAGAGAGACCACTAATAACAGTGACGAGACCACTAATAAGAGTGAAGCGACACATTGTGGGAGAAAATGTTTGCCAGCTGTACCTCAGACAAAGGATTACTATGGAAAACATATAAAGAACTCAGAAACAGTCCTCCTAAATTCAAAAAACCCAATCCAAAAACAGGCATCTTCTCCATTGTTGGTGGCAGGGTAGACTGGCGCCAATGCTGTGGAAATCAGTGTGGAGAGTCCTCAAAAAGCTAGGACTGAAAGTCTCATTTATGCCAGCTATTTCCCTTTTGCATATCTTCCCAAAAGAATTAAAAACATCATACCTCAGTGATATATGTGTACCCATGTTTATAGCAGCACAGTTTGTAAGAGCCAGATCTTGGAAACAACCTAAGTGCCTGAATGAGGCATGGATATAAAAAGATGTGGTATTTTTATACAATGGAGTATTAGTCAGCTATAAAGGATAAACTGGATACTTACAGATAAATGGATGCAAATTGAGAACATACTTATTAGTGAAATAAGTAAGACACACATGTGCAAACATTGTATTGTTTCATCCATGTGAGAAGCTGAAAGAAAAAACATATGTATATATGTATGTATATTTATGTGTATATGTATATGTATATGAAAATAGTTAAGAGTTATACTACTGATTTCTCTGAGTTCACTCAAGAGAAAGATTTGTGCTGGCATTGTTCAGACAGTTGAATGCAGATGTCTTGTGCTCTGGGTGAATGATTTGGGGATGACAATGCACAATGTATGTACCATTGTTGTCCCCTGATTGAAATGTTTTGAAATTTTGTTGTAGTTTATGTTCTTCTTCTTTTTCTATTTATCTTTGAAAGAAAATGGATCTGTAAGAAAAAAATAAAACCCCTAGCTTGAAAGAGACATTTCTCAACCTGTATTACATGGTCTTGCTTTATACATTATGATGAACCCAACAAAGCTAAATGCACAACCTAAGAGTTGTGACTTGGGCATGAGGGAGAAAGAAAATGACTCATTGGAATGAAATCGTTTTACCTATTTCCAGTTGTCTCTTCATGTGTCCTATTTTTCCTCACACAGTGACTGTTGTCATCAAAATTGACTGACAGTAAACATTGGTGATTACCCCAGAAGTCAGTGGAGAACCTAGTACTTCGTCTCCTCCATGATTCATTTCACAGTAGCATTTGTAGAAAGTGTACCACTAGCTAATTTAACAGCTCTGTTTCACTCATGTTCCCACCCTAGATGTAAATCACTCCTATTAGCCAACCAGTGATGTCACAGGCTTATAATCTTTAAGTTTGTTTTCACCCTCAAAACAGAGGCTTCACTTTAGCAATAACACTCAAAGACATCTCTGTACACTTCCATTTTCTTCCTTCATCAATTCTAGGGCAGTTAATTTGACCACCATTCAGAGAGTTCCAGAGAAAAGGGGTATTAGCTTAGTAAAGTGATTCCAAATAAGTGGGTTGCAGGAGTCTCAACTGACCTCTTGCTTCTTCTGCCACCTTTGCACCCAAGTCTCAGGTGCTGTGATCCAGCCAACTTGTGACAACCGGTTATTATATCAGTGACTCTAGCAGCCTTGGCTGCAATCTGATTTGAGCAGTGTTAACTGATTAATGTGAGCCTGACAGGGCAGCTGTTGCCAGTTGTGGTACTGGCAGTAGGGGAAGACCCTGATATGATACAGTTTTCAATTAGGAGTTCACAAATCTTTTTCAAAATTTGTGCATAAAACTTATTCTGAGTTTTGTGAGTTACAAGACTTTAGGATCATTGGGCTCTTCTTGACTTTTTATTCTCAAAGTCAGCTTTGTTATTTTTAATTCTGAGAGTTTTGCTTCCCAGAGAAGCACTTTTATTTTACATATTATAACAGGATAAACCTAGGAAATAGTGATCAGAAAAGCCACCAGTTATAAATGCCACATGTAAACAGTGAACCAGGAACTGTAATGGTTTATCCTTCTATAACCATTGATGTATATGTTTCACATATGTGATAATCAGAGTACAGTTTTGTTTGCAAAAGCTACCTCAATAATTTTTATATATTGATCTGGTCTCTTTTATGTCAAAGAGTGTGATTTATATTCAATGTGGTATAAATTTTGATCCATGAGTCTAGATATGCAGGAAACTTATACTGAATTTTCTAAAATTAAACTTAGTTTTTATTTTTATGTTTGCTGTATGTGTAGCAAAGATACAATTTGAATTGATATAATGTCATCCCTTTTCTTCCTTGGTGTTTATCTAAATTCTGACTATTTTAAAACTATCAGAGGGAAAGAGGCATCTGATTCTTTCTTTTTTGTCCATGCTGACAAAAGCTAAGATGCACTCTAGTGTATTCCTTATGATTCTTTGTGGTCCAGCCACACAAGTTGCTATCCTTTGTTCTGAACTAGCACTATCCAATGAGACTCTATGCAATGTGAAATGTTTTTATACCTGTGTTGTTCAATTGAGCAGTCACTGGTCGCACATGACCGCTGAGCACTTGAAATCACGCTAATGGAGTATTTAAATGTTTAACTCATTTCATTTCATTTATATTTAAATAGCCATATGTGGGTAGTTGTCTGCTGTCTTGGGCAACAAATTTCTAAACTTAAGCATGTTTGCAGTCACCTGACTTCCGGCCATTTCTATACACCTTTCAGGGTCTTGCAATATATTTAGTAATGTCTCCTGTAACACTTGGATACTTAGAAAATTGGTGAGGCTCTGTAAACAATTATTTCTTCTCTGCTACCCTGGGAGTGCTTTAGAAGTCATTTTAGTGACCTGCCTGTCCCTGGAACATTCTTAAATCCTGTGACACTGATCCAAAACTTTTTTTTCCCCTAGGTCTCCCCTCTCTCCCTTGTAGACATAAACTATTGTCGGCCAAAGAAGCTCCCCGCTTTTGCTTTTTTATAGGCATTTCCTGGTGTCAAGGGATAATTAAAACTATTTTCTTTTTCTCTACTGTCTCAAAAATACATGCGGTAATCATGTCATCCCGCTGTTCACCTTGACTCTTCTTATTTTCCCACCGCCAGTAAGATTCTGTGTCTTGCTCACTCTCTGGTCTCTTTCCCACCCCAAGAATTGGTGTTACAAGAATTGCTGTTATCCTTTGAGCTGAGAAAAATGATTCTTTAAGGAACATGCACTCTTCTGTCTCTTTTTATAATGACTTCATACTGTGGCTGAACAGTTTGCCCCTTACCACTCAAAATAATACTAAGTTTTGAAAATCAAGATCATTTTCTCAGCTTTTCTTTCTTTCTTTATTCTCTGTGGTAAAATATACATAATAAAATTTACCATTTTAACTATTTTTAGTGAACTGTTCGTTGGAATTAAGTATATTTATTTTATTATGCATTAATCACCACCACTGTGTTCAGAATTTTTCTCCTTCCCAGATAAGACAATCTACATCTATCAAACAACAATCCCCCATTCCCTTTCTTCCCAGCCACGGAAACTGCCATTCTACTTCCCGTCTCCCTTGAATTTGACTCCTCTGGGTACCCCAACATAAATGGAACTGAACAAATTTTATTGTTCTGTTTGGCTTATTTCACTTTGCTTAGTGACCTTAGCATTATGCTTATACTAAGCATGTGTCAAAGTTTCCTTCCTTTCTGCTAAAGACTGAATCATTCCTTTGTATGTATACCTCCATATTTTATTTATTTATTCATTTGTCAATAAACATTCAAGTTATTTCCATCTTTTGGCAATTGTGACTAATTTCTTCCACGAACATTGATGTACAAATATCTGATCATTGATTTGAAGTTTTGAAAATATACTCAGAAGTCCGTGCTTTCTCTTGGTTGGTAAGTGCTGTTGTCCAAAAGATATAGGGTGTAAATATCTGAGGGAATACCTTGACTCGCAAAGGTTTACTAGGAGAGGTTATTAAGCAGGTTGCTTCATAAAACTGATTTGTTTTAATCATAGAAGTGATAAAACTTTTACCTAGTCCAGTAGTACAAAGAGGGTGATGTGAGTTAATGGAGAGAATGAAGATAATAATGGTTTAACAAGGGAGAAGAGACTAATTTATATAGGGAGATCATGAAGCTACAGATGTATTTAACCCATATTCCCAGGGATAGGAAAAATATTATTTTTCCTCTTCTTTTCTCCTTCCCCTCCCTTCTCCTTCTCTTCCACTTGTTCACCAATATCTTCTTTTACTTTACCAACTTCTTCGGTCCCAGTCTTCCTTTCTCCTATTAACATTTATTCTAAACAACATTTGGTGGTCCATAGTACTTCACTAAATCCATGATTTCTAGGAAAATTGAGGATGAGAAGTGAATTTCAGTGCTGAGAAAATGAAAAGAAATGAGAAATGTTGCTCACTGCAGAACCTTGTAGAAAAACAGTCAGAACAAGGCACAGATAGGAAAACCATAACTGCGTCTAGCTTTTCGGATATCGCTTTGAATTAGGATGTTTCATACCATCGAGGTGGGCATCAAAATACTTTTGGTTATGAATGGGGGACCTGAGAGACTTAATCTAGATTTGGCCGTTTGAGTTACATGTGCATTTATAATTTTGTGTGATTGAATTGTAAAATCAACGAGAGGTAATGTAGTAATTAATTTACATATGTTTACAAAGTTTTCTGTAGAAAAATGACAGGAGACTCAGACCAAAGTTATCTGTTCACTTTCTCCAAAGTTAGCTTTGGAGTGACTGAAGCAGAGGCATCAAGTATGGCATCTCATTGAATCTCTACACGGATATATGTTTACGTCAGGAGTATTTAGAGGCCACTGTTCGTCTATTTGTATGCAACTGCATGACAGCATCTGCTAGTACATTAAGACTCTAGAATTCTGCAAGTGGTTTTCTAGACAGTGAGTTTAATACACAGAATAATGAAGTGAGGTGTCCATGCTTGGTCATCTTGGGAGAACAGAAGTCAACAACTGTTGACAGTCAGTAAACAAAAGCCATGGGCCAACTCCAACCCGCCACCTGTTATTAACTAATGTTTTATTGGAACACAGCATGTTCATTCACGTTCATAGTGTTCTGTGGCTTCGTTCATGCTGTAATAGCAGAGCTGAGTAGTTGTCATAGAAACTCCATGAACCCAAAGCCTAGCATGTTTACTACCTGGACCTTTAAAGGAAAATTTTGTCAACTGCTAGCCCGGTCTGAGTTTCATTCCAGTTATCTTGGCTTTAAACGTTCTCAGCTTTCCATGAAGCGGGTTTATTGATCACTGTATTTTGCTAGTTCATGAAACTTTTCACTTTGCTGGTATGATTGGGCCCTCATGAAAAATCAGCAAGGGCAAACCTCACTAACTTTTGTCAAAAAGAGGTTGTGTCTTTGAAGGACTCTTCGCAGAAAGGCAATGATGTCTTTTAATAGTGAGAGTTATCATACCAAAGCACTCCTTCATATGTGTTTCCTAGTAAACAAAGTTGTAAGTTTTCATGTGTCAATGCACACATCAAAGAAATCACTTGCAAAAAAAACCTGAAGGTATTATTATATTTAATTGGGAGCCCCAATCATGAGAATCACTTTTACTTTGAGTAGGTAGAATTCTTCTCAGTGTCCTGAATAAAATATAATACACTCAGAAAACCACAGGTATCATAGTCATCTTTGGCTGTTATACCAAAATGCCATAGATTGGCATTTTAAATAATGGACATTTAATTCTCACACCGCTAGACCCTGGAAAAATCTAACAACAAAGTGTCAATAGATCTTGTATCTGTTTGGGGACCTATTTCTGTCTTAGTGCTGGCTTTTTTCTTACTGAAATGTGTCATGACACAGAAAACTCTATGGTGTTTCTGTCCTGAAACTCATATGAGATCAAAACCCTCTCAGTACACAGTGGATTCCATGATTCCTTCTCAAAGATATTGGAAAAGAAAATGTATAAAACTTTAAATAAAGGCAAAAAGAATGATAATTTTAAAATTCAAGATAATTTTAAGCTGGTAATCTAAATTTTTAACTACTTCAAGTGCTGGGAGGAGGAAGGGTACAGAAAAGTTTTTTGAAATTGGTAAAATATATTTAAACAGTTTGTTATATAAAAAAACTATGTCAGAGATAATTGCTTCCAATTTTATTTTTTTCTGAAGTATAATAGCATGAGGAAAGAAATTTACTTTGGCAGAATGCATGATGAACATATTTAAAATAAAAATTCTTCCAAAAAATATAAAAAGATAAAAATTGTACAGCTAATGTAAAAACACTTTAACGAAAAAATTTTTAAAGCATAAGTGTCCTGTGACCCATTTGTTTTCTTATAGGAGTTGTAATTGTGGTAGTTCACTGAATTGAGAATATCATGTTTTTGCATTGTTCAAGTTGTCAAAGATTAATATTCAGGGTGGTCTAAGGTAAGATCTTTTATAATATCAGAACACTGGACAAAACCCAAATATCTGTAGAGGAGCAAACCTATACATTTGGAAAAACTAAATTTTGCATTTTTATAAAAAAAGTGGTTTGAAAGAATGTTTAGTAACAGAGGAAAAGGTTCAAGATATTTTAACTTATAAAACAATATATAACTGGCTTTTCAGTTGTTTCCCAATTTTGTTAAAAAATCAATTGTGAGTTTATTTAATATATTTATCAATTATTTCAGCAAATACCAAGTATTTAGTGCGTATTATATTGCTTTATAACTCTAAAAATCTAGAAAGCACAAAATTCTTACCCTAATGCTGTTTGCATTTTAGTTTAGCAAGACAGACAATAAATAAAAGAGTTATAGACATACATATAACGTATGTAGTATATGTAGCCTATATATAACTTATATGTATTATATATGTTATGTCAGAGAGTGTTGTACATTCTGGGAGTATGGGGAGAAAACCGAGATGAGATGCAGGGAATGAGGGAGTGGTCAGTCTATATTTCTATCTACAGTTATTCTTCAGCAGTATCCAGTGAGGCTTTGGTTTCAGAACACTCCTGCTCCTTATAGCTACCAAAATCTGTACATATTCAAATTTCATATGTAAAATAATATAGTATTTGTATATAATCTATGCATATTCTGCTTTGTATTTTAAGTCACCAGTAGATTAGTTATAAACCCAAATGCAATATAAAATTTTTGTAAATAGTTTTGTTATACTTTATTGCTTAGGAAATAATGACAGAAGATGTGCATCTTATTATTTTTCAAAAATAACTCACAGACACAGAGAGCTGACTGTTATTATCTTAATAGTTTTTGAACAATTTCAAATGTTGTAATTGTTTGTGCGCCCAGTTCTGAAAACCTAGATAAATCATAGAGTAGTAGTTGGATTAGATAAAATATGAAGCTGATTTTTCTTTTGGAGAGAGATAGAGAAGGAGAAAGAGACAGAGACAGAGAGAGGGAGAGAGAGAATGAGGTAAATTTGAGGAACTACCTTTTATATTGTATATCAAAACTGCTATTATGTATGGTTTTGTGTCAGTGAATTTTTACATATGTTTATCAACTATGGAAGTTGCTTTAGATGGGGATTTACAGTTGTTGCCATTAGATGATTTCTTGTGAAGGTCATGTGGAGGTTTATGTTTCACAATAAGTCGAGAAAACTGAGGACTATAAGAGATAGAGATTAAAATAAAGAATAAATAAGAAAACTTCTCCTCATAAGTCAGCTTACCTCTTAATTGGAAAATGTCCACCCCTTGAAAGCTAATAAGTTAGACTGCCACAGTTTCAGATGGTGGCAGAGACATGAAACTCCTAGATCAGACACCAATGGCTACAGTAAAGACAGCATCATTCAACAGGGACTTCCTGCTCACATCTGTTCACTTGCTTCCCAAGTCCCACAAAGTAAAGTGTGGGAGAGCTCAGGTAGATGGAGAGCAGGTGACGGGTTTGTGTCATAACTGGGAACCTGGTGTTTTGCACAGTCTTTTAAAGAAAGTGTCTCGCAACCTTTCCCACTTGTTTCTCCTAGAAAGACATTATCTATATTATACAGATCAAGAAACAAATCTTTTCTGTCCAGAGGATACAAGATTTAATATCCAAGGCTGTTTGCTATATAAACATCCTTGAAAAAGCCCAGAACAAAACTGTCAAGGCCCTTTTCTCAGGAGTGAACAAACATAAGACCCATGGAGAATCATCTCAACTGAATATTAGATTCTAAATTTAATAAAATGCACAGTTTTATTAATTTTTATTGATATATCAAATTTATTCATATTTATTGGTACATTCACAAAAAATGTTGCCTAAAATTTCTAGGTTAGTGTTTGTTCTGTGCATTGTTACAATTGGTATTATTTTGATCACTACATTTCTTTAAGCTTGCTTTTATTATTTGTCATTTTTGTGGATATATCCAGTGATATACTGGGATAGGAAAGTACAAGGAAAATGTGTTAATAATACATTTTAGATTCAGTGCAGACTTAGAGTCTGTAGTAGAAGTTTTAGATTTCTGGAAATAATTAGGAGTTTCTTAAAATTTTACTCTCTCTATTAACAAAGAGGCAATTACCTCTACCACTACCATGCCCATGTGTTTTCCACTGAAGATCATTTAAAACTTAATATCTAGTTTAAGGTAGAGTGTTGGAGTAGAAAAGCAGCAGCCTGGAGATAGTTGAATCACTGGAGACTGTATATTCTTTAAAATCCTCTTGGAAAGTTACTTAGCAAATATGAATTTCTGTTGATAGTTTCACAGTTGTCAATTTCTGAAGAGAGCTACTGGGGCTAGACTGTCCGAGCTGGCGTCCAGTCCCTACCACCCTGCTAGCTATGTAGTTCAGGGCATAACTAATATTAACTGTGCTTGAATTGCCTCATCTATATAACGATATGATAATGATTTCTAGGATTGTAGGGATGATTAGTAATGCTACACAAGGCACTTTAACCAGACACATGATAGACACTCACATATTTTAGCTATTAGGCAACATTTTTATATGTCTTTCTTTCTTCCTTTTTCATTTCCTTCTTTTCCCTTTTTCTTTCTTTCTTTCTTTCTTTCTTTCTTTCTTTCTTTCTTTTTCTTTCTTTCTTTGTTTCTTTCCTCTCTCCCTCTCTCTTTTTCTCTCTCTTTCTTCCCTTTTTTCTTTTTGGCTTTAGAAGACAAGGAATTTTCTGAATCCACTTCTTTATACCAGAACAGTAGGAGACAAATGCAGCTTGCTTACCATTATGTTGTATATTAGGCAAACATGGGTCTTTTATATAAAGTATGTGCTTAACTATTATTTTTAAATAGGTGAGCAAAAGGAACTTTTCTTTGATTCCTTTCCATATATATGTGTCTGTGGAATTCTGTGCATACAAATCAGTTTTGACTTTTAGGGAAGTGCCTCTTGATAGCACAATTAGCCTGGAAGCAAAGACAACGGTCTGCTCTCACTAATGCCATGAGCTAGTTGACAGGATACCTGAAGATGATTACTCGACTGGAAATCTTTGTAATTTTATAATAAGGAGAATTTATTCATGTTTTATTCAGGCACAATAGGTGAATACAGCCAAGTGTGTTAAGGTTTATTTTTTTGTGCCCCACTTCTTTATCCTGTGTTTCATATTTTGTTTTGTCTTAAAGTTAATTTCTTTTTCCTTTCTTGCATTTACACTCTGATTTGAAAATCCATCATCTTGATATACCACGCTCATCGATTTGGCATAATTCAAGTGCTATAATCAATTTATTTTCAGGTAAATTTAATAATGGTGAATGGTAAAATAAAATAAAAACCAATTCTTCTTATTATTTATTTTTACTCTCACATTATAAATTTAATGAACAAATGTGAATGTGTTTCATTCTTTCTGCCACTAACAGACCATGGTGGTTTAAAAAATTGACAATTTTCTTGTTAAATCTCTAAAATAGACTTAGATTTTGTGTAGGAGTTTCAAATTCAATTACATTTCTAAAAATTCTACTTTGATAACATCATTTGTTAAAAATAAATTTAATGGAGTCAGTGTGTATGAACTTTCATATAAATGAATTCATCCAATATTAAATAAAATAGATACAATGCAAATGCTTCAGCTATTCATATTGTGATATTAGATTAAGATACATAAAAAATAAACTCTCACGGTTTTCAAATTGCTTGATGACAATATAACTTGATTCCAATTTTCATACAAAACAATAGTTTCTATTTTATTTCCCCAAATATTGTCATATCCAATCCAACAGAGATGATGCATGTTCCACCACAAATTAGAGAGAAGCAATAGTCCGTGTCAACTGAATCTGAAAATAGATTTGTTATGTCTCCTTTGTCTTGTTTTCTTCATTAAAGAATACAGTCTGTGTGTCCAATTCATATTGTGCATTATTGTTCAGTCTCCCAGAGCAAAATGCTATTATATTGCTTTTTTCTCCCTTAACTACATTCTTGTGGAAATTAACTTAATGTATTTCATGCAGAATTGTTTTAAATTGACAAAAATCTGCATGAGAAGTAAATAAAAATTTAATATATTTCCTAAGGGTTTAGACTAATGATATAAATTCAGTAAATGAACAAATTAAGAAAACCAGTCCAAAATTGGTCACATTTAATTAAAACGTACCAGTTTCCATTACTTCACCAATATGCCTTGTTTTTTTTTTTTCCCATTCATTTTCTGCGTGCTTGTATTACTTAGTTTTCTTGTCCCTAAGACAAAATACTCTACATCAACAATTTAAAGGAGAAAAGAATTATTTAGCCTAATGGTTTCAATAGCTTCAGACTACGTTTGGCCAGCTCCAAAGCAGAAAGGGCATGAAAGAGTGGCATGGTGGGAAAAAATTGCTCATACACAAAAATTGCTCAAAACAGAGAGAGTGAGGGGGGAGCTGGAGTCAGCAGTACAGCCCCCCAGGCCGTGTCCTCAGTGCCTTTCAACTAAACCTACTTCCAACAGCACAGTCTGCTGTGAAACGGTCAGCGGACTAATCTATCTGGAGTATAGTGCCCATCACTCAATCACCTTCCAGAAGCCCTACCTCTGAACACAAGACAGTGGGGGACTTTCGAGTTCTAAACTGTAGCAACGGTGCTTTCTAAAAGATCTGATATTATTTTACAAATTTGCCTGATAGTTATCTCTCCACCTTACATATAAGCTCTTTGAGGCTAGAGATATTAACGCCCTCTCCATTTTTAATCAAGGAGCTCTCATCTCTCTCACAACTAGATCATAAGCTCTGTGGCAATGAAAATGTTTATGTACCACTGTGGCACCATGGCTATAGTAGTACCTGGCACATTGGGAAATCAACAAATACTGCTCAAATGATGGATTCATAAATGGGTGGACATATAGATCATATCGGTATAATTATATAAATTTAGATTTATATAGATTCCAAATTGTTAAGGACTCACCTCTAAGAATCTGAAGGCTAAAAATAAAGGCATTTGTTTCAAAGAACATGATGAGATTACACCCTTAGAAATTTTGTTGTAATGCTTACTAGAAATACTTGTGTATTTTATACTCAAGTTCTGACCTCAGGAAGTTTCTCTTTTCTGTCTTGAATTTTGACTTAGTTTGGAAAAGAAACAAAAAAAA
>PVJX010021575.1:0-31666 GCA_004027295.1 Dolichotis patagonum | reverse complement strand
GCCTATTTGTACATCAGTAATAAAGTTCACTTGATATAACTTACTTTCTAACCTTTAGTTCTTTCATCTTAAATATATCAACAAAATTAGCCATTTGCTAACTTTTAGAAATGTAATATTGAAAATATGAGCATCGCAGAATCTTTAAAAACATATGATCATATTAAGTAATAACAAACACCATTTTAATCTCCACAATGTATGAAATTCCAATGTTATAATTTAGTTTACTGCTCTTCCTGCCATACTTTAAAATTATCTTCCATAACTGACCTTTTTTCAGTTTTTTTTATTATTAATTTAAAACATTTATTGCATAGTTACTATGTGTTGGGATGTCTTCTAGCAGGTGTTGACACAAGAGTGAAAAGACAAAAATCCCTGCCCCTAAAGGTTTTGCATACCAGTTGGGAGATGGAAGCTACATAGAATAAAATACATGAAAAATATACAGTATCTGAGATTCTACTAAGATATAGGATAGGGAGTAAGGGGGCTAGTAAGAGTTACCATTTTACATAAAGTGCTCAAGAAAGGCCTTTTTAATGAGGTGAAAATTTGGCACAAGGTACAAGGGAGGAGAGAGCAAAGGTCTAAGGGAAGAGAGCAAAGTAGATGACTATGAAAAAAACACGGAAAGAAAAGCAAGGGCAGAGACTAGAGTTGGGAGTGATGTCATGCATGGTTTTAGCATATGAGTTCCAAGGTAGCTATCAAATGGCCAGGTCATATATGATCGTGTAAATCATTATAAACTCTGATTTGTTTTTCTGAAAGAAGTAGAAAACAACTAAGGGGATTTAAACTCTAGCATATGATGATTTGTGCAATGGTACAACTTAAAAGGCTGTCACTGTGGCTTCAGTGCTGAAAATAAAACCCAAATGCTTCACATGTATACGGTATCACCAGTAGTGATGGTGGTACAGAATGGCACCAATCTCAAATCTCCTGATTTTGATCATTATGCTGCAATAGGAAAAGGAACTTTTATATCTTAAGACTTTACATTAGATTACTGTGAATGAAAGGACAACATTTGTAAGGAACTCTCAGATGATTCAGAAAGAAAACAGGAAGAAAAAAAGAAGTAGGAACAAAAAGCATTAAAAAAGGTAAGACCGATGGGGCAACTCATTAATTCCTCACTATTTAAAGAGAATAAGGAGAGATGCATATTAAAGCAGCAATAAGGTTCCATTTCACACTGGAAAGAATGGCTATTATAAAGAAATCAATTCATAATCATTGCTTGGGGAGCTGTGGGGAAAAAAGAACCCTTCTCCATTGCTGGTGGGAATGTAGGCTGGTACAGCCACCATGGAAACCAGTGTGGAGATCTCTAAAAAACTAAGATTAGAGGTCCAATTTGACCTAGTTATTTCTGTTTTGAGAATTTTCCCAGAAAAATAAAAAATATTATATTTAGCTATATATGTACAGCAATGTTTATAGCAGCATAATTTGTAATAGCAAAATCTTGGAAACAAACCAAATGCTATCACCCAAGGAAAGCATGAAAAAAGATGTGAATTTTCATATCAACTTTATAAAAACCTGCCAATTTAAAAAAAAACAATTTTCATTGGAATTAGGTCTTTACATCAGTTTTTGGAAAATTTATATCTTCAAGTGTTTCATGTTAAAATGTTTCTTGAAATTTTGGATTTCTCTGTTTTCTAATTTACTGTTTCACAAATTCTGTGGTAAGATTTAACACTATTTCATATTTTAATTCTCTTTTTTCAATGTATATATGTATCTAACTTTTTTAAAATTTTATTTTAAAGAGGATAAAATTAAACATAATAAAACAGAACAAAACAGATCATAAGAAAACAATGTAAGAGACACAGATTTCAAAGCAAGGCAACTAGAGATCTTCACCATCTATAATGTTGTCTCTTGTTTTCTTCCAAATAGTTGTCCATATCTTCACATAGACTGAATTCATACACAAAAAAATAGTATAAAACTGATCAGAACAGTATGCTGAAGACATTTTAGGTCTTCAAGACAGATAATAGGGAAGTCAACAATGGCTGCCATTGTTAATGTCTCTCATTCTCTTCAAAATTGCTGTCCATAACTTCACATATGTTGAAATTAAATAAAACAAAACAGACTAAAATCACTCTGAACAAAGAATAATAGTATTGGTGGATTTCACAGCATGATGCTACAGAATCAGCACTGTGTACCTTAGTGTCTCTTTTTCTTCAAAGTAGTTGTTCATTTCATCATGCATTATATAATCAATTCTTATACGAAGTCTTTATAAAAGCATACATTCTGTTGTACATGTTTAAATACAATGAAATATTATTGAACCATTAAAAAGGATGAAATTCTGATACCTGCTGCAAAATGTATTAAGCATAAGATCTTAATTCTAAGTAATATAAGCCAAACACAAAAGGACAAATGTCACATCATTACAATTTTATTAATCACTTAGATGTGTAAAATTATAGACACAGAAAGTAGGATAAAGAATATCAGGATATGGGATTTGGGAGAAATGCCCTTGCTTTTCTTTCTGTGTTTTTTTCATAGTCATCTACTTTGCTCTCTTCCCTTAGTTTAGAATCTCTGAAAGCATGAAATAGCTGGAATGTTTACACAAAATTGTGAATGTAGTTAATATTACTCAATTGAACACTTGAAATGGATAAAATGTTGTTTTACTTTGCATTTCTTCAATGGCCAGAACTATTGAACATTTTCATATATTTATCAGCCATTTGTAGTTATTCTGAAAAGTGACTGCTCATTTGATTTGGCCATTTCTTGATTTGGTATTTTATTTTAGCTGAGTCTTTTTTAAAAATTCATTATACAGTCCAGATATTAGTCCATTTTCTGAGGAAAAGCTGGCAATTTCCCCCTCATTCTGTGTGTTGCCTCTACATTCAACTGATTTATTCAGTATGCAGAAGCTTTTTAATTTAATATACTCCCATTTGGGTTTTTTAAAATATTTTTTAAAATTTTATTTAAAGAGAAAAAAAACAGACAAAACAGAAAAATGGTAGCAACAATAAAAAAAAATAAAAGAGCCAAAAACAAACAAACAGACAAAAAAACCCCAAAACAACAACAATAACAAAAAAAAAAAAACAACTAAGAAATCGCCACTTGATAAGCTACATACTCTCATCATTGGAAATAGTTGTTCAAGTTACAAAATTAAAGCATACAAAGTAGACATTCAAACAATGAGACAGTTAACAGTTCTGCTCAACCATCTAACAAAAACAGTAGTATAGTCATCTATCTTACACACTTAAACATACGTGCAATTTGTACTCCCATTTGTTGACTGGTTATTTCTTGTGCAATTGGAGTTCTGTTAGTCCATATCTATAACTATGACTTCGAGTTTTTGCTTATTTTACCATCTAGTAGGTTCAACTTTCCTGTTTTAATGTTCAGATCTTTGACCCATTTTGATTTTAGTTTATTATATGTTGAGAGCTCTATCTTCTGCATATAGTTTTGCTAGTATGTTTTGTGCAATAGGATGTCCTTCCTTCATCTGCCAAGATCACATATCTGAATGTGGTCTGTTTTTGTATCTTCTAATCTGGTCCAGTGATCCACATGTCTGTTTTTGTTGCCAGTACCATTTTTTTTAAATCATTGTAGCTTTGTAGGACAGCTTAAAGTCAGATATTGTGAGACCTCCTGTTTTGCTCTTGTTGCCCAAAATTGCTTTGGCTATTGTGGGTCTCTTCAGATTCCATTCTAATTTTATGCAACATTTTTCTTCATCTGTTAAAAATGCCATTGGTATTTTGATTGGGAGCATGTTGAATCTGCATAACCATTTTGGGAGTATAGCCACTTTTACCGTAGTGGTCTGTGGACCCTGGAGCAGGGAACACCCTCCATTTTATGATGGCCTCTTGAAACTCCTTTTTCAGAGCACCATAGTTTTTTTGTTGTTTTGTTTTGATTTGATTTTTGGGTTTTGGTTTTCTTTTTTGTATAATTTTCATTTCCTCAGTTAGGTTAATCTTAGATATTGAACTTTTCTTGATGCTACTGTAAATAGTATTGCTTTCCTAATTTCATTCTCAATGAGTTCATTAGTACTGTATGGAAATGCTATTTTTTTTGCTGATTTTATATCCTGCCACATTGTTAAGGTTATTAAATCTAAGAGTTGTTAGTGGGATTCTTTGGATTTTCTATGTAGAACGTCATATCATCTGCAAATAATGATGTGACTTCCATCCCCATACATGTTTCTTTTATTCCTTTCCCTTGTCTGATTTCTTTGGCTAATATTTCAAGTACTGTATTGAGCAGAAACAGTGATAGTGTACATCCTTATCTTGTTCTGGAAATTAGAGAAAAAATTACAGTTTTTCCCCATCTAATATGATGTTGGCTTGTGTTTTGTGATAAATGGCCTTATCAGATTCAGGTAAGGTCATCTTTGGCCATTAGAATAATGAAAATCTAAACAACACTAAAGAAAGAGTGGTAATTATCAAAGAATCAAGTAATAATAATAAATGCAGGTGTGACTGTAGTGAAAAAGTAAATCTTCTATATTGTTGGTTGGAATGTAAATTAACATAAACACCAGTTCAATGAATGAGTATGAAGATTCTTCAAAGAACTAAAAATAAAAGTTCGATTTGACCTAGCTATGTCTCTTCTAGTTCTTCCTCAAGCTAAAGACATCATCTTAGAATGACACGCACAAACAATGTTTATAATGACGCTATTCCTAGTAGCTAACACCTGAAGGTGGCCTCTATATCCATCAATGGACAAGTGTATCAAAAACATGTATTCTCTACTACTTGGCTATAAATGAGGATAAGTTTTAGACATTCTTAGGTAAACATAATTTTAAGTGAAATACATCAGATACACAAGAGTGATTATCACGTGGTTTCTCTCATCTGAGTAATGCAAAGTACAAATAAGGAGAAAAAGACTGATACAAGGAAACAGAGAAATAACAAATGGGAATGAGGGGGGGATGGAGGATAAAAGAGAACATAAAAAGATTCAAGATGCATATTGTACATGTACCAAATACCCACAGTGCATGTAAGCGTTATGTGTCATAAACATGAATTACCACCATTACTACTACTAATAATAATAATAACAATAATGAAAATGGGCAAAGATCCAGAGAAGGAGGGCAGGTGTTGGCTGGAGAAGAGAAGGGGAATAAAAAATAACCAAGATACATTTTATGCATGAACCAACTCCTAAAAATGAATGCAAACTCCAGCTACAATACTACCAACATGTACTAATAAAATAAAATCTTAAAAAAACAAAAAAGAAAGACTAGAGAGGGCAATATGGACATCTTTTATTGGAAAATCAGTAACAATGTCATAAATATGTACATTTTAAAATATTTTGCAAAATATCCTACTGGTGTTTTTAAATTTTCCCTTAAATAAGGGTTTAACAATTTATCTCAATTAAGTAAGATAAGTATGCATTTAGGAAATAAATTCAGGACAATAGAGTGAGTTCTCCAAATTCCATAAAATCAAATCCACCAGTGTTTTTGAGTAGGCATCAAATGTACTTATTCATACAAATGCTTTTGATTGATTAATGAATATTCTTTTAACAAAGAATTTCCAGTTCACTCTATTTATATTTCATTTTTAAAATGACGTTAAAAAATTCTGGAAGCTGAGGAATGGATAAAAAAGATGTATTTTTATGCAGTGGAGTACTACTCAGCTATAAAGAATGAGCACACCAAGATATTTATAAGTAAGTGGATGCAACTTGAGAGCATACTCATATGTGAAATAAATCAAACTCATGTGTAAATACCATATTGTCTCCTTACTGTAAGAAATGGTAAGAGTACATAAGATACACAATCCTCAATAAATACACTGAAAGGGTAAGAATCTGCTCAAAGGGGAAAAATAGAATATCTCAGGGAAAACGAGGAAAGAGAAAAAGGAAGGGAAAAGGAAAAATATCTAAATTTGTATAAACACACTTAGGATAGCTAAGATGATTGTGCTACAAATTCTGTAAGTTCATAGAACAAAGCAGTTAATATTCATAGGATTGGAACAAGTTTGCATGTTTGTGTCTGGTGACCTGAAGAACTCTTGAAGATCACTATGTAAAATATCAACCTTAGTTCTGTTCCTACCACCGTGTTTTGAAAGCCTATATTGTCATTGTTTAGGGCTCCTTGGTATTGTTATTTATTTGCCTCTTTTGTTTCTTATTTTTCTAGTAATCTGTTTTGTTTTGTTTTGTTTTGTTTTTCCCTCTAATGCAGAAAGGATAGATATACATGTAGAGGCTTATATATGCATAGAACTTCTCCTAAATAGTTTATGAGAATCGATTATATTTTGTGTGATGAAATGAACAGCTACTTTGAAGAAAAACAGATATTATGTTATCCATTGCTGATTCCAACGTCATGCTATGAAATCCAGTAATGCCATTATTCTTTGTTCAGGATGGTTTTAGTCGGTTTTATTTTGTTTAATTTCAACATACACGAAGGTATTGACAACTATTTTGAAGAGACAAGAGACATTATGGCAGTCATTGTTGATTTTCCTATTGTCTGGTTTTGAAGGCATTACAGGCATTACTCTGTTCTGATAAGTTTTATACTATTTTGTTTTGTATGAATTCATTGTGTGTGAAGATATAGACAACTATTTAGAAGAAAACAAGAGACATTATGGTAGCCACTATTGTCACTATGTCACTATTGTCACTATGGTAGCCACTGTTGTCTTTCTTCGAAATCTGTGTCACTCACATTGTTTTGCGTCTGATCTGCTTTGTTCTGTTTTGTTATGTTTAGTTTTATCAGGTCCTGCTCTAGATCCTGGATCTCCCAAGGGAGTATACAGCGGAGGTTAAATAAGAAGAGACAATGTTATGATTTTTTTAGGGCTCCAGGAGGGTCAAAACCCTTTAGTTAAGCTCAAGACTCCGAGGGCTAAGACAAAAGCTTCTCTGGATTAGCCCACTTTATTAGGATCAACAGCAAGGGGAGAAGAAACTGAGGAAAGTGCAGGCAATGAGCAGCACCTTGGGAGTCACTTCAAGGATGTCTCCAAGTAAGGAATCATATCAATTCAGTAGCACTGTCTTATCATGAAGACCTGGTAGGATTGATGTTGCATGAGTGATTCCTGCAGCTGTAGTAGTCTCTATCTTGTTAACTGCGGTGGGAGCCAAGTGTCCACAGCTGTGGCCTTATCTTGCACTTTGAGGTATCTCTGGCCTCACAGGCCACTAGAAGCCTCAGCCAGGACCAGTGGTTCGTAGAGGTTCACTTACTATGAATCAGCTCCCATTGCCAGCCAAGGGGCCGAGGCCTAGCACAGACCCACAGATAAACATAGAAAGCCAGTTAGTAAAATTTAAATCCTGCTCAGAGCGGCTTTGTAGTGGTCTCTAACATAGTTTCACCCTTTTAAAAAATAAAAATAAAAATAATTTCTGGAAGGACTGGACACAAATGATACCATGTGGACGTTTCTCAGGTTTCCAAGGCAACATTGAATGTAATTCAGTACAGTTTACAGAGCCAGATTAGGTGTGTTCAAATCTTCTTTGTGTATTTAATTATAGTTTTTAATCAAATTAATTTTTGGTTTCACAGTTTTAGTTTCTACTATATGAAATATTGAAATATAAAATACATCTAATTTAGTACTGTGCATTAAATGAGTAGACGCATTTATAATGTCAAAGGCAATGGCTAGAACTTAATTGGAAGCAATAATTGTGATGTGTGTGAGAGACTGAGTTTATCCGGTGTTTCTCCTGAACAAATATACTAGTTCCCCCAGAACTGATTTTGTATTCCTAAGTTTAGATTTCATGGGGAAATGTCAGTTTATGAGGAATTTGGGTATTTTTGTTGTTGTTCTTGTTAAGATTGTGAGTGTGTGAGTGTGTGCATGTAAGCGAGCATGCTGGAGGTTAAATCCAGGGCCCTGTATTTGTTAGGCTTTGCTCTGCCGCTGAGCTACATCCCTAGCCACTAGAAACCCCCTTCAATATGAGAGTTCATTGTTCTTACGTACTAGAATAGGGAGAGCAATTGCAGAACTGTTGATAAATGTATTTTCTGTTTGCAAAGGCATTTAACCTTTTTCCTGACTTTCTGATTTATCTCATCTTTGATATTCATTAGCATGAGTGGTTATGATAATCACCATAAAAATGCCACATAATGATTCATTAATACTGTTTTGTGCCTTTATACTGAAATTGAAGAAAATGTAGACAGTACCTTCAAGGAGATTATAATTTATCTGAGGATCATTTCTCATTTAATGCATTTATTTGCATGGTTTCTTTTTTGAGTGCTATCATAAGTCAGACAAGTATTCTTTTGTTACAATGTTGTTGCATTTTAGAAACTGAAGTTAAAAACAAACATTTTGGTAGGTTCAATAGTTTTGATAGATTTTATGTTATTATTAATAAAACTTATTTTTCTTTTAAAGGCTCTCTTAAAGGTTTTTCATATATAATATTACTTCTAACATGCTTTAGTGGATAAACAAATATGGCAAATTTAAAAAGTATCAAAGAAAATTTTAAAGTGGAAACCTAATATTTAAATGTTTAACTGTGTGAATTTGTTCATGTCAAAAAAGGTACAAAAATAAACGTTAGATTTCATGAAATGATAAAAGTCTCAAAATATTTGATTACTTTAGAGACCACAAAATAGTGATTCAGTCAATAGTTAATTCTAAGTGCAAAAATTAAATTACACAGTAAATGAAACTTTGAAAATTCCATATCAAGTGATCTCTAAAAATGAAACCATAGTGTTTTATAGTTACAGATTGAGGAAATTCCAAAACAATGAATTCTGAAAGCAGCATTCTGACAAGGGAGAAATATAAAGAGAAGGCAATAGATTAAAATTCAACCAATATTTGATATATCATAGACTCATGACCAGGAAATCAACTTCCTCAAACGTACATATGACATTACCCAACACTGAGATAAGTGCTGAGATACATCAAGATACCTAAATATGGTCTGGCTCTGAATTCTTAAAAAAATTTTGTAAGTACATATTTGTAGCACATAATGATTATAATCATTGTGGGAAATCAGTACATGTACATAAGAAAGACATCTTAATACTTTTCAATCCCTGTACTCTCTCCTTCCCTCTCCCCTGACTTCATCTCTTGATCCTTCTCACTTTTTCAAAAGACCTATCTCCCTATTTTCTATTATTGTATTTGTTTTTATTCAATTTTCCCTTTAATTTAATTATAATTTGTATTTCCCATATAAGAGAAACCGTGAGATATTTAAACTGTGTGTCTCAATTACTGTGTGTCTCAATGTGCATCACAATGTTAAAATCAATCATTCAGACTTTATATTAAACTAATGTACTTTTGGGCCAGGGATTAGCTAAGTGGTGGAAGTGCCTGCCTGGCAACTGTGAGGTCGTGAGTTTGATCCCAGGTACAAAAAAAAAATACCCAACCTAATGTACTTTTTCTCTCTTAAATTAATGGTACAATGAGTTAGAAAAAATATTATAGTTGCTATGGTTACAGACAAGCTGGTTAAATAGTTTCAGAAGGGTTATTATAGCACAAAATATCAAACTGCAATGGCTTGGTATCATTTAGCCATTTATCAGATATGTTTTAAGTATCAGTTTATTCTGAATTGGGCTTTGTACTAGAACTAAGTTAGGAATATAGCTCTATGGAATAAATCAATTAGGTGAGTAGGAAAGTACAAATGAACATTGGTAAAATGAGCATTGAAAATATTCTTTGCTACATCGAACTGCCCATTCCTTAAAATTATGTTATATTGGTATATTTTGTGTATGGTTTAATCACAATAAAGATCTTGTAAATGTATATATACTGAATACTTTTAATGCTGAAAATTTATTTACTCATTTTAATACTTCCTTCTATATTTCCAATGTATTTCTCTTACTTATATTTTTACCTTTTGCTTATCTATAGCAAAATTATATAACTAATAATGTTTTCTCACAAATACCTTAAGTGAAGAAAATGAAGCAAGCATTAATTACCTGAGGCAAGTGCCTCCTGAAGCCAAATAAACTGTGAGAAGAACATACCACAAAATTGTGTAGGTTTCTGGAGGCTGAGAGTATGAAACACCAGGGATGACATATCTAGTGGGTTCTCTGGTGTTTGTTCCTTTTATCTATGGGAACAGCATCAAAACGTTTACAGAGTGAATCATGGACAATCTGGGAGAAACTCTCTCCATGGCTAATGTGGGTATAAGAATGACAACCCTTGCTGAGGTCTGTCTTGCCTCATTTCTCTGGTGTTTATTGCAAAACAAGACTCATGGAGAAAGCCATCAAAACCCACAGCTTGGCAGTATTACATTGTAATTGTGCTAAGCAATGGAAGATAACACCTAAGATCCACCAGGCATTAGGGTTTCTCCTCACTTGTATGTAAAAAAAAGTCTTACTGTATGAAAGATATTTTTCAACATTGTACCTTAAGACATTTGTAGAAACACGGTGCAGGAAGGAAAGGCAGAAAGAGAAAAAAAGGAATGCGCGTTACATCCAGGAATATGACTGGAAGGATAGATTACACTCAGGAAGTCCACACCATTTAAACGAGATTGGCCAAACTCCTGTAGCAGTGAGGTTTATCAGTTTAAAGAAAACCATATTTTCATTGATGCCCACCAACATGCTTTATTAATTCTCCTGTATAACTGACATCTAAAGAATCTGTATTAACTTACATAAAACAGTATGTCGAAGGTGTTAGGAAGCAATCAGCGAACACAGGGCTCGAGGGGCTATAAATCTTGACATGGGGAACATATAATATCTTATTTATATTGTGAAAATGCAGCACAGCAGCGTCCTGATCTGGAACAGACTGTGGTTTAGTTCTGTCAAATGACTGCAATTTAACTTAAACCCACACAGGAAGGAACTACAGAGGGCGCTGAACTCTGCATACAAACTGCACTCAGATCTTGTAAATAATAAGCTTTACATGCCAAAAACAAAACTCTGAAGTGCTCAGTGTAACACAGTAGTTGGGAAGATAGAGTGCTGAGCAGTTTCCAGAGACTACAGTGAGTGAGGAAGTGGGGTTGCATATTAAGGGTATGTACCTGTGAAGGAAGGATGATAACACTGTGGACTTGAGTTGAAAACCCATGAGCCCACAAACCTGAATTGTATACTTTAAAAATACGGAAAGTTTTAAATCAAACATATGAAAGCAGACTGAAATATTCCAAAATACTATGCTTTTGTCACATCTGCTTAAAATAAATGTCGAAGGCACACAACTCTCTGCATTCTGTTTATGTTCTGTGATTGAGTGTTTCCTTTGGGCGAAACTTTCCAATCCCATGGATAACTGCTGGAATCAACTTGCCCCTCTCTTCCTTCTTCCAAGAGTGTGTTTCACCTTGTCTTTCTCCCAGACTTAAAAAAACTAAATTACCTATATTACTTAAATAACTCATTCTGTTTCCTACAAGAGAGCTTATTACTATCTTTCCTGCACTTATCTAAATTTTTGACAATAAGTGATATAAACTAAGTGATGTAACCTTCTCCCCTCTTGTTTTTTTTTTCCTTTGCCTTTGAAAGTTGTTTGAAATCTGTAAGATGCAGGGGCACATTTTAACCTACCTGATATTCACGTCTCCTGAATTATAGCTCTGATTGGCTCAAATACTTTCCTTCTCAGTTTGTGCCTCAGTTTATTTTAATGGCCTCTTAAGAGTAACTTTTACTACTTTGAAATAACTAATTCACCTTAGGAGTAAGGAAAATATATGTGCAACTATAAATAAAGATGCAATTCAACTATTACTCAATTCAGGAAGAAGACTAGAACCAAGATTATCTCTTTTTAGAAAAAGATAAATATCCATATTTTTAAAAACTCACCCACAGTGTCATTAGCTAGTCAAAAGTTATCACAGTTAAAAAAGGAAAACAAATGACTAAAAATGGAGAAATAAAATGTATACCACAAGAACCCACCATTGATGAAGATCCTGAAAACTTATGTTTAGAGGCTAAGATAAAATTATGCAAAAAAGGGAAAAATGTAAAAATAAAAGTAAAATGATAGGAAATTATGTCATTAAAATTTTCACAAAAGAATCCAATACAAATTGGAAATGAAACACATTCAATGAAAACACAATGGATGGTTTTAACAATATACAGAATACACAAAGAGAATTAGTGAAGTCAAAGCAAGCAAATAAAAATTGTACTAAGTAAATCTAAGGGAGAAAAGGTGGGAAAAGTGTGTAAGAGATAGTGGGAATGCTGTCAAACTGTCTAGCATGTTACAGTTTGTGTCCTAGAAAGAAAAGAAACAGAATAGAGTTGAACTAATATCTAAAGTAATCACAGAAGAAGCTTTTATCTTCTGTTACATTGTTTAAAAAAGACAGATGAACATTGCTTTGTGAAATACATTTCCAATGAGATCACTGAGTGAGATTTCTTTCATAGTCTAATTTTAAAGTCTTTCATTACTCCTTTCTATTAATTATCATGAGGTATAGTAATTGCAGAAATCCCTCGTTACTTGTGATTTTGCTTTCAGATTTCAGTTATCCATGGTCAAACAGAGTCTAAAAAATATTAAATGGAAAATTCTGGAAGTACACAATTTATAAATTTTCCATTGTGAAATGTCCTAATTCTAATAGTACAATGAAATCTTGTGTTCTCCCCCTCCATCCCATTCTGGATGCAGATCACTCCTTTGGCCAGAGTCCCCACTCTGTGTCTGGTTATCAGCCATCACTAGGGACTGGGAAGTACAAGAGTAGTGATACCATTAATTTCATGAAGGTATATTGTTTTATTAGTTATTAATCTCTTGCTATACCTAAATTGGAAACCTTAGCATAGGTTTGTATAAATAGGAAAGGCTCCGTATAAATAGAGTTTGACATTTCCCATCTGTGGTTTCAGGAAGCTTCCGACACTTGCTGGGGGATTGGCAAAGCTTCCTTCATGGATAAGGTGAGGAAACTCTACCATATTTCACTTGTGTGTTTTCCACATTAAATTCTGTTGAAGTATTATCACTAGCATCTAATAGAATTCACTTAAGATGCTTAAAAATTAATGAATAAGCATTATGGTTTAGTATCTGGTTTGTTACCTCCTTTGTTAAAATATGTTGTTCTTTATGGTTAAAACAATTGTTTTTCTTGTTGAGGAATTCCTTCTTTTCATGTACCTTAAAATCCTACATGTACGGCCTTTGCTGTTTGGCCTTTTCTGACCAATTTTCAACCTTACTGATAGATGAGTCAATTATTCTCTTCATTCTTGGAACTAATCTACGTTATAATTGGACAACAATGAATTATAATTATTTTCCCCACTTAACTAAGTTCTTTTCTATGAAAACATTTAGACTTTCTAATCTTTGTTTTCTAGGACCTGGAATAATGCTTTGAACAAAACAGATACTTCACTTACATTTTCTAAATATTGAATAAATGCATGAAAAATAAATTGGTTGATGATTAAGGAAAAAGTGTACATTTGTTAGTATTCAAGAATCTGTGCTTTTTTTGTTTGTGTTTTTGTTTTTTGTTTTTTTTGAGACAGGGTCTCACTATAGAGTTCAGGCTAACTTTGAACTCACTATATAGCCCAGGCTGGCTATCAACTCATTGAGATTCTTCCTGCCTCAGCTTCCCAAATGGTAGGATTACAAGCATGTGCTGCCTCATGAAGTGTCCATGCCTTTTAATGTCAATTTTAAATTTTAAATTTTAAATTGCTTCAGTTTTCGTTACACTGAATTGACAATTTGCCACCCTGAAATTCGATCCCATGAGGTGTATTCAGTCACATTGTTTTCTTTCCCATAAGCTACAGAAGATCTTTGAAATTATTTTTCTAATTAAAATGTAAACTGGATAACATTGGACCTGTATTAAAGAACTGCTTAAGACAAAATAGGGGTGTTTCTGTGATTCATACTCCTGAAATATAACACATTTCATATCCTGTTTATTTGACACATCTAAAACTTTGACGTTGATCGATTTCTAAAACTAATTCTGTAGATTTTTTTCTAACTTTAAGATATATATCAAAATATGTGTTGCGGTCAAAGCTAATGAATTTTTTCTATTTGTTTAGTTGGCTCTAGAGGTCACTATATCAATCCTAAATTTAGGATATTGTTTCAATATGTCGTAAAAACCATAGGATCACATTAATACTAATATACTCAGACCTATTTCCTAACTGAATTTTATTCAAAATTTTCACCACTCACAGTTGAGATTTATATTACATGAACACACTTGGTTTCGCTAATTTCTTACTCTATCCCTCCATCTCTCTCATTTTTTATTTTTTGCCTATCAACAAAGATAGCTTAAACATTGTGCTAAAACTAACAAAAGACTGGCAATTCCTTATCTGAAAGTCTACTTCTGAATATCTGAATAACATAAGTAAGGTTAGTTATCTGTTTTGAAACATTACCTTTAACACAGAACAAGTTAATAGTTTGCCGAATTCATCATGTTGATTAGAGTCAGGAGGCAAAGCCCAGTTAGTTGACAGCAGAGGCCACACTAATAATCTTGACACTCTCCTTCCAGAAATGTATAGGAAGAGTGTAGTGGGAAGACTGCCACTATAGGTATGAAAAAAAAAAAAGCATCACAAAAGAAGAAAAGAAACTTGGGCGGAGCAGAATTTCTGGTTCACTGTTTTACTTCAACTACTGTGATTCTCTTTTCCACATCCCACACAGACTGAGCATCTTTATTAGAGAGATTAACAAGAGGAATTGACTTTTAACCTTTTCTTTCTTTTTTTTTTTTTTTTTTATAATACTGGGAATCAAACTCAGGACCTTTCACTTGTCAGGCAGGTGCTTGTGCTGTTGAGCTAGACCCCTAGTCCCCTTATCTTTTTCTTGTGGAATAGTCCTGTAATGAGAAATAATATGATCTTAAAGTCATTGTCTAAGATTTAAAGCATGCTCTAAAAGGTAGAAAAAACCAAAAATTTTAAGCATTTACAGGACCACTAAAATCTTTTTTATAAATTCATTTTTAACAAAATTGTTATGTCAATATTAGAGTTATTGCTGCTTATTACTCTAAATAGAAAAGATAAGAAGCTCAAAATCTTCATCCTAAATATATCGATTCATATATATCTTTACATGAATGTGTCTAACTGGATAATACAGAAAATTTTTCACAGATTGAAGGACTGAACTGTACCTGGCACAATTTAATTCTTCTTACTTCCCTTTTCCTTCTCCCTCTCCTTGCCCTACCCATTTGCAAGAGATCTAGTCTCTTGTTTTCTTCTTTATTTTTATGAAATTCCACACCCTATTATTTATGTCATTTTTCCTGAGTTAGTGTAGAAATGTATTGAAATAGCAAAACTAGAAAATAATGAACTAAATGCATGTAATCGATTATAGTGTATTTTGTGATATATTTGCTAGTATTGTTCTTCATCCATTATAATCATGAGCTTTTATGCTATCTGGATGATTCTAGAAATACACTTAGATATCCTCTGATACCATCCACTGTAATTTCGTATATAAAATATTATTTGAGCCTCACAGGAAGCCCTTTTCCTGTGAAACAGGAAATGGACATCATAAAATCCACACAACTGTGTCTTAAAATCCTTGGTTGGTCAGAATTTATGCATTCAATTTTATTTAAATGAAATGTCACTTAAAATCCATGTGCTATACATGGTAGAGACACAGAAATCTACCAGAATTCTGTAAAACTGTCTCCTAGTTGCTGCTTCTGCTGAATATCTATTTCACAACAATTTAACTTTACTATTGATTGCTTCTTTCTGCTCTACAATAATTTTGAAATTCTTTTTCTTTTTTCTTTCTCACTTTTTTTTTTTTTTTTTTGGTAACAGGGATAGAACTCATAACCTTGCACCTGCCAAGCACGCACTTGTGCTGCTGTGCTAAAACTCCAGCATCTACAATAATTCTGAAGCAGTATAATCATGTGCTTGACTGATGTCACATTGAAGAAGAATAAAGCAATATTACACAGAAGTAACTTAAAAATGAATATTAGACATTTTAGCTTCTAAAAGTCTGTTGGCCATTTTCATTTCCTTCACTATGCTTTTTATTTTCCATGTTGTTTTGCTTACTGGCAGTCCCTGCCTCCTTGCTTTCTTCTTTATCTTCCTTTCTATCACCCTAGGGAGCTCTATTTCTTTTCTTTCCTATAAAGAAACCCAACCATCTCTTTTGTTCTTGGCTCACAGATTCTTTACATACCCGGTGATTATTTAATGTAGTCTAGCAAACAAACAGCAATTGCTCTAGGTCTGACCACTCATCATACAAAGGATATGGGAAAGGCTTTGTAATTTTGATGTTTACTTCCCTCTATCAAACTAGTAATTGGAATAGAACAATGTAAATTATTAATTACATTAAATAATGTAAATTACATTATTCACATTACATTAAATAGTGTAAATTATTTTTTCTGATATTAATAATGTCATTACTGTTAATAATTAGAAATAGATGCAATATTTTTATTAGCAGAAGAATATTATTTCCACATATAATCAATTTTATTTTCAAGAAAGAGAAGGTCAGAAATGAAAGAACTGACTTATTTGAAAGACACTGAAAATCGCTTCTCAGCCTTTTGGCTAAGATCAAGTGAAAGACACTGAAAAAAGCCATGTACTGCACACAATAACTCTTACTATTTTTCATTATGCATTTCTTTCTACTTGAAATCATAATCTTGACTTCCAGTTTTACCAACATTTTTAGAATACTGTCATGTTTATTTTAGTCCTTTGTTAAACATAAAATGCAAAATTTTAAATACATACTAGAAAGTGAATATTTATATATAATTGCTTCAATGTTATGTGAACAATACTGGAAATTTTCAAAAAACACCTTTTCTTCAGTAATTGCTGTCAACATCAGCCAAGCAGATAAAGCAAGTATTTACTTGTAGAAACAGAAGGAATTAACCAGTTTTTATTATATATGGAGATGATCTATAGCACTGAAAATGTAGGATCAAAGGAAACTTTCCTTCAGTTCTCAAAGCATTGTGAATAAAGGATTCTGGATGATAAATCAGAGAAGTAAGAGAAAGGAGTATTTCCTTTTTTCTTCCACATCTTTTTTCAGTAAATATTAAGCAACTGTGAAAATAGGAGACAAAATTGTATTTTGAAAGATTGCTTTCTTCTCTTTTTGCTAAACATAACATGGTGTAGAAAAATTTAGTTTTCAGTTTTCTATTCTTAGTCAAGAAGTATGACTAGGACTTTAACAAGAGTAGTCAGATCCAAAGTGAGCATAGGTTCACAGAACCATGGGCAAGGACAACCTGCCTGAACACTGAATCAGTTCCCGAGCCCATAACAATGGTTTACACTGTGATTTGAGGGCAGAGAATCATGTATTGCTTCTCAAAGAATAAGTGAAGACCTTCTATTTCAAAGGACTCAGATTATTTTTAAAACATGAATCTGTGACTTGGATAGCAAACTTCCTAAGCCAGAATCTCTGTATAAAAGGGATGTGTAGCTTTAAAATGATTCTTAAACACTAAAATATGAGAACCAGTGAAATAAGAAAAGGTTTCAGTGACTGCTATAGGACACAAGGAGAAGCATTGGAACTTTACAGGAAAATATAAGAAAAGAAAGTAACAGAACGAATTACAGTCTCATAGCTTATATTGGGAGCTCAGGTAGCAAACAAACTCTCAGATTTCTAGAACATAAGAAACCAAAAAAAATTTAAATTAAGATTGTATATTTGGAAACTTCGATTTAAAATTAAATCTTGTAATAGGAATAAACAACTGAAATTAGATAAAGTAAAACAAGGAAAAATTGCTAGATCTTGTTGACCTGTCAGACTTTTTCTTTAATTTTTTTTCATTTATTACATAAATTATATGCATAGCATATATATTTATATGTAGTTAATAGATGAAGAACAATTTATATTAATTAGGAAAAGAATAATGGTAGAATAAAGATCAAGTCTTTCTCATCTCATCTATAGTGGTTCCAATATGTTTTATTTCTAGGTTTATGCTCACTTAGCTTTGACCTATGATACTCTTGTTGCAAACATAAATCTTAAATCAAGTGGTAGGATTAACAAGTTTGAGGGGGCACAGCCTTGAAATGATACATAAAAATGTGGGAATCACCAAATGAAAGTCATATAAAAACAAAAGATATGATGTATATCTTACATGTTTTTGCTTCTTGAACTCAATTATTTGCTTTTAATCTGTTAGACAAGCCATAAAGAATAGACTTGTTCTCCCTTAGCACATAAACTAAAACTTGCAAACATAATTATTCATAGTATGTCATTAGCAAGCTTATTAGTTGGCATAATAATATTAATGAATATGCATTTTAAATAAATTATTTACTTAGAAATTAGAAATATGAATAGATAGACAACAAGTTTTCATGGGTTTGGGGTCCGTAAGATCCAAATTATAATTTTATACCAACTGGCAATAATAAGAACCTGGGTTTCTTCCATCTTTCAAAGAGAATTAGTAATTCCACAAATGCAGGGTTATGATGAAGATTAGAATAGTGCAATATGTGATTAATAAACAATCACTATTAACTATTTTGTTGTCTCTGCAGATACAATGAATGGACTTGTTTGTTTTTGCTTTTCTTTAAATATTTCATTGTAAAGGAAAAAGAACTTAAATATGCTCATATATATGTTAATATATGATATGAATTTGATTCTTTGTATGTGAAAAGCTCTAAAAAATACCATAACCATAAAATACAAAATATTTTGTCCTTTGCAACCCATTTCATTTTTTCTTTTTCCTATCTGTTCCTTTCACCTGCAAGACATTCTCACAAGTGCCCTTAGGGAGGAGCAATGACCCCACATTTCTGCTTTCCTCATTGGTCTAAGCCTTTTATCTTATAAAAGACACATAGGAAATGTTTCCTTGAGAAACTCTGGGACTTTCCTTATTTCAGTGACTACTCATGTCATTTTGACTGTGTCTCAGGACATGCTTTTGCAGTACTTTGTGAAGTACTTTTCTTGAGCTCCTGCAGCATCTATAGAGTACAGGCTGTACAAAGCTGTGAAGACCCCCTCCCGGGGTCCTACAATCTGTCAAAAGCTGCTAGTGTACCCTGCCTCCCAGCGGTCCTATGGTCTGTCAAAAGCCGCTACTGTACCTCTCTTACTCTGTTTTGCACTTTTAAAAAATAATACTGTGTGCTGCATAATTTACAAGACATAAAGCAATATTTCCTTGAGTTCTTGAGGCTGGGTTGTCTGGAATTTAGGTGGCAGCATCTGAAGAGGGTATGTTCTTTATGACATTAACAGGTGGCAGGTAGACTAGCAAGAGATCAAGAGAGGAAAATTTTGTCCATTTTTAATAGCTTCAATTCCACCCAGAAGGGCATAATCGTCATTACCCAATTGCCTCCCAAAGTTCCCACCTCCAAGCACCACATAATAGCAAACAAATTACAATGTAGATTTTATTTCTTTACAACATGAATTCTGAACAAATTTATATTGAGATCATAAAACTATCTGTTCAAAAAGTAACTCTATTTTTCTTCTTACTAGTGTCCAATGTTTATCCTAAGTAACAAATGTTTGGGCTTTGTCCTTAAAACTAATTGTCTTGGAGTTTCAAAGATGGCAGACCTGGAGGTAGCAGGATATGGAGCCTCTCTGAGAGAGACAGTTCAAATGCCAGAATAGAACACCCTGGAGAGGCCCAAACAGAGGGACATGGACTCTTTCAACCCAGGAAGAAACTGAAGGAAAAGAAATTGCTCGAATATGAGGTCCCGGGTCTACCATTAGAGAAGCTAAGATTGGCAAGCACTGCACTCTGGCCAAGCTGCCTGAATTCGTGTCCAAGATCCACTTAGGCAACTGAACCTGCGCCAATGCGACTGGCTTGAATGGCTGGAGTGTGGAGCTGGGCTGGGCAACCCCCACCACGCGACTTGCCCAGAACCAGCCCTGCAAGCAACCCACCCAGAGACACCATGAATTCGCTCTACAGCTGCACTGAGGTCAGAGGTCGGGGAGCCCAGTAGTTTTTGGGGACCGTCATCAACACATGGTGAATGATGGGAATGGGAACTGCAAAGGCTATTCACAGAAATTATTAAGGAAAACTTCTCAAACATAGAAAAAGGAAATGATATGCAGAAATACGAAGCATACAGCACTCAGCCACCTACAACCAAAACAGAACTACACCCAGACACATAATAATCAAGATCCCAGAAATTCAATATAAGAACAGAAAATTAAAAGCCATCAGAGAAAAGAAACAGATCACCTATAAAGGAAAACCCACCAAAATCATGGCAGATTTCTCAACACAGACCATCAAGTCAAGAAGAGCTTGGAGTGAAATAATTCAAGCCCTGAAGGAGAGCAATCTCCAGCCCAAATTGATGTATCCCGCAAAACTCTCTCTAGAAATTAATGGAGATGCAAGATGCTTCCATGAGAAAGAGGAACTGGGGGAATTTGTAACCACCAATCCAATCCTACAAAAAATATTAAAGGACATTTTAGAAAGAGAGAAAAAGAATATGAGCATTTCAGGAACAGTGGCAGAGAGGCCTCAGTGAACAGGGCAGACAGTGGAGTGGAAGAGAAAAATAGACTACCAATGGCAGAAAAATAGAATAGCAGAAATGAGGCAGAGAAGATTGGCTATAATATCTAGTATAGAGGGCCTCGAAATACTAACAGAGAGAAACACAGGCAGAGTAGATCAGGAGATAGGGTCCATTGAGATGCTCTACATAAGGAGGCAGTGGGACCCAAAACAAGCAGGGCACCCCATGGGAGTGAAAGGGGAGGAACTGTCTAAAAAAGGAAGGCAGAGGATATTGTTAATGGAGTAACAAAATTTAAAATCTGCATTATTCTCATCACTCTGCTTGAATGTATTACATGCTGTTCCTGTGGGTCTACTTACACTAGATTTGAGGACAAGGTCAACTATCCCAAAAATAAGAGGACATAATATGGTAATCATCCTTAATTTCCTATCAACTTAATCAGAAGCCCTGTATAACTTATACTGTCTTATTATGACTGATCTTATTTGAATCTGGTGTGTTAGAGTGCTATCTTGTATTGACTTATTTTATTCAAATCTGTTATGATTGATAGCATCAAGTCTAAGAGTATAGGCAACTACACTGACAATGACAAGATTTCACTAAGATACCCACTCTAGTTTGATTATTACCTGCTTTTGAAGTTTTATAGTATCTCCAATGCTTTGTTTTTATTAATGTTGTTATACACTGCTGAGACATCATGGTAACCATTGTAGATCACCTTGTATTGTGGTTCTATATGACTTTTTGCTTCATGCTTTTCTAGGAATTGTTTTGTTTTGTCTTGCTTTGTTTTGTTTTTCCCTCTAATACAGAAAGGATAGATATACATGTAGAATCTCATGCATGTGTAGAGCTTATAAACAGTTTACGAGAACCAACTATATAGCACATGTTGAGATGAACAACTACTTTGAAGAAAAAGAGACACTACAGTGCCCAGTGCTGACTCTGTAATGTCACGATGGTGAAATTCAGCAATACTATCATTTTTTGTTCAAAGTGATTTTAGCTTGTTTTGTTTTGTTTTGTTTAAGTTCAACACACATGAAGGTATGGACAGCTGTTTTGAAGAGAATGAGAGACACTATGACAGCCATTCTTGGCTTCCCTATTGTCTGGTCCTGAAGACCTGAAATGCCCTCCTTGTCCTGCTTAGATCAGTTCCATACTATGTTGTTTCATGTGAATTCCCTGTATGTGACAATATGGACAACTATTTGGAAGAAAACAAGAGTCAATATGATAGAAAGTGAATCTCTCCGATTGTCTAGCTTTGAAATTTATGTATCTTACATTGCTTTCTTGTGACCCACTTTGTTCTGTTTTGTTGTGCTTAATTTAACCCTTTTGATATAATTGCATGTATGTTTGAGTGTGTAAGATGGATGAACATATTGCTGTTTTTGTCAGATCGTGGAGCAGAACTCTTAACAGTGTCACTGCCTGAATGTCTACTTTGCATGTTTTAATTTTGTAATTTGAACAACTATTTCCAAGATGTCAGTATGTAATTTGTCAAATAATTATTTCTTAGTGGTTTGTTTTCTTTTTTTTTTTTTTGGTTCTTTTCCTTTTTTCCTTGGAATTCCATATTGTTGCTACCCTTTATTCTGTTTTGTTTGTTTTTTTTTTCTCTTTAAATAAATTTTTTTTAAAAAACCCTAACTGTCTTTCCATAGATGTTAAGTTAGTTGTTTGCCCCATGATCTAAGTTCCTCATGGGTTTGAGGAAAATTACGTACTTGCTGATTACCCAGCTTTGTTGTTTTTATTACTGCTAGTGATGGTGTTATAGAACAGGTGGAATGACCCTCTGTTTTTCTATGTCCTTTGTGAAAACTGGAGTTCTGTGTGAGTAATTAAGTGCAATCAGCCAGCGGTTATATTCCCAAGTCAAATGAAATGCATTGCGTAAATCATTTAAAGTTAATTATGGTGCCACATTTATTTAGTGAGTGTCATCTCTGCCAAAGCATAAAGAGAAAAGAAGTTTAAGAAAAAACTTGAGGATGACCTCTAACTCTGTAGCCTCAGCTAATATTGACAGTTCTTTTTGCCACTGCTTCTTTGTTAGTTTGCTTTGATTTGTTTGAAGATTGGACCCAGCATCTCAATATGCTAGACAAGTGAACTACACCTGAGCTACGTCGCATCCCTTTGAAAGAAAAGGTTATTTGGTTCTTACTGGAACAAACGTTCTGTTTCATTGGTTTTTTCATGATGCAGAGTAATTGATCTGAGTGTTGGTTGAATATTGCTTTGATTGAATAAAAACAATGATTATCAGGCCACCCGCTCAGGACCCCTTCTGTCTCTCTTCAGATAGAAGCTTTCTTTCTCCCAATAAATATATTCTACTCTTCACCTTCATTGTTCCTAAAATTCATTCTTCAGTTTTAGAGAACATGAACTCGTGGACATAGTAGGTTGGGAGTTTCATTCCCCTATATCAACCATCTCTCCTATTTGTGGTCCTACTTTCAGTACCTGACTTCACCCTGTCTCTGCTCTTTTCAACATTAATATGTCATTTTCAGAGCTAATATGGTTATCTTTCAGAAATGTAGATCTGATTATCATTGACTAATTGACTTTCATAGAATGCCAGTGCCTACAAAAAAAAATTTCTCAGTGTGAACTTTAAAACAAGCTCAGCCTACTAGAACATGTGGACATCCATAATTCCTCTCTAACTTTCTGTGTTAGGTTTCCATGTTTGTCACCAAATACCTGAGGAAGCCACTCTAGGAGAGTTAAGGTTTACTGGGCTCATGATTTCAAACTCTCAGTCCACGGTCAGTCGGCCCCAACGCTTTCAGGCACAAGACAGCACATCATGGCAAAACCTACTGATTTTCCAAGAGCAAAAGGTTATGTTATCTTTTCTGTGAAAACTTTATAGTCTCCTCAGAAACAGCAGTCCCTCCATCCTTCATTTTACTTCCTGTTAATAATACAGACTATGTGTTAGAGTCCTGTAACTGTGTCAACTTGAGAAGTTTAAAAGTTTAAGTAAGCAACTCAGCAGGGGGCCGGGGTCTTTACTATGTAAACATCCTGAGACTGTGCAAAGGAAGACATGGAGATGGTGTGATTGCTATACCTGCGGGCCGGGGAGGCCCTATTTACTATGTAAGGGTGGATGAGAGGCTTGCTGTTGTTGCTTTTGCTGTCTTCTTCCCCCTTGAAGTACTGCCCCTGTACCATGCCACCCTGCTTTGGAGCCAGCTGATTATGGACTGAAATCGCCACAGACAGTGAACTAAATAGACCTCTCCTTCCTTAATGTGGGGTGTCAGGTATTTTATCCCAGCAATGAGAGAAAAGTAACCAAGACAGAATCTGGCACCAGAGAAACAGGGTCATTGCTGTGACTATACCTGACCAAGTGGTTTAAAAGCTTTTGGGAATGCCCTCTGGGAATAGTTGGGAAAGGTTTTGGGATGTTGACGTCAGCGGAAACAGTAGCGCTGAAACATCTTAGGCTGTTCTCTCTGGGACATACTGGTCAAAGCTCAGAAGACTGATAGAAATCCTGCCAGTAAAGACCAGGTTCAGGAGGTTTCTGCCGGGAAGAAGGAATGCATTGGGTGCTGGATCCCAAATGATTTGTTATGGCTTAGTAAAAAGTTTGCCTGCATTTTGATCATGTCCAAAGACTTGGCCTGACACTAAGATTAAGGGAAGTGAACTAATTCATCTGGCAGAAGAAATTTTAAGGTAGTTGAATGTTGAGGCAGTGACGTGGCTATTATTGGGGCTTTTAGCCAGATTTACATTGCAAATCAAGAGTAAATAACCTAGCAGGATTATTTTAAATGTTGTGAATTTAACCAGAAAGGAAGCTCCAATAAAGCTGTGCACTACAAAGATAAAGCTGAGGAAATCTCAATTGCTCAGAAGGAACAGAAAATAGGAAAGATGGCCTGAAGACATCTCAAAAAGCAGCAAGTCCCCAGCCTTTGCAGCCTCTAAACTGCAAAAGTGAAAGACTTTGCTTTGAAGAGAAAGCCACAGAGCACAATGTTCCAGAATAATGGCAGCACAGAAAATTTGTTCTTCAGAATTCTATTCAGTGTCTGGTGATCCAGGCACTAGACGCTGAAAACCAAGAGAGAGAAAATCCTGGCTACTATTCCACCTGGCAGTGGACCTTGGCAGCATACACATGGTGCTGGTTTTAGGCACATGCAGAATGCAAGATTTCCGGGTTTAAGGTAGCTTCTGTCCTGATTTCAGAAGGCCTAGGAGGTCAGGCAGTGTGACCCTGGGAAGGCAATGTGTGCAGCTGTAAGGGTGAAGCCAAGGGTGCAGTGCAGAACCCCCAAAAGTTCAGAAAAACCAGAAATGTAGATCATCTGAGAAAACCTGCAAGAGGAGAATCAAATCTGGCCCAAGATAGAACCTTCAGAGCTATAACCACCAGAAGTACCATAGGGGTGGAACCACACAAGCTCTTTGACGCTAACAGCTTACCACAGATTGCTTCAGGTTCTGGACATGGAACTACAGAAAATGTTCTCCCTGCTGCATTTTGGACTTGCTTTGGTACTATTGTTTTGTATTCCCATTTGTAACTTTTGGAATAAAAATGTCTATCTTGTGCCATTGAATGTTGGAAGGGTTTAACCTTGTTTTCATTTGTGGCTTGCAGCTAAGAGAATGCCTTACATATCAGAGGAGACTTAGGACTTGGACTTCTCATCACTGCCAAAACTGTTAGGACTTTGGCAGATGGACTAAAACCCTTTTGCATAAAGCGATGTGCATGAGTGTTTGGGGGGGGCAAGGGCAAAATTCTATGGTTCTAATGTAATATAATGTTGACAGACAATACTGATTCTTAAGGATGGTTAAACCTGTATTATAATGTTAAAAAATGATTATCACTGATAACTGACATGCAGTAAATATTTTTATTATGGCAGTAAAGTTTATTGTACTCTAGGATGCAGGCTTTCTAATAGTTTTCTGCATGGGATTCTGACTCCAGTAACTGCCTGTATTTTTTTTTTTAGTTTAACGACTTTAATTTTGTGTTTTTTTTATTCGTAATATGTTAATAATAATGTAATCAATCAAAGACATTGTTTAGATAATTATATATCTACACAAGACACTTTACAGTGTATTTGACATTTATATTCTCAGGAATGTTAAGGAGGTCTCACAGATTTGAGAAACCTCCTGAGAAAACATCTGAGTAAGTTTTCCCTATGATTTCAACTTGAAATCCTATTTAACTTCTTTATATAATAAAGCTCTCTAAACTTCTTGACAAACATGTTTCTCTGCTATAGAAATACATATTTCAATAAGCAAAAATTGAAAAATTACAGAAGACTGACACTTCAGATAAAAATTTTTTCTTTCTACTAAAAGATAATCAGTTAAGAGTAGATATTTTGTGTGTAATGTTCTTTCATAATAAAAAGTAAAATATGTCATTGAAACTCATGATTAAATAATATATGCTAGACACTGAGGATGAATAAGTGATGAAAAGGACAAAAAAAGGAAAAGAAAAAAGAAAACAATAAGGAGGGGAAGAAAGATTGGGGGAGGGTAGGAGAATGAGGGAAAAAAGAATAATCAAGATATATCAGGTCCAGGTATAAATTCTCTATGATGAATGTAATCATCATGCATATTAAAAGTTACCAATAAAATTAATTTTAAAAGTGGAAAAGGCAGAGAGAGTCTTGATCTCCTCTTGATTAAAAATATATAGCCAATGAAAGAAGGTATTTTTATATATTAAAAAGTTAATAGCAAGAAAAGGAACTAGAATTACAACATTAACATACACAGATACACGTGGGATTGAGGGAAGGAGAGAGAAGAGAAGGGAAGGAAATGAAAAAGAATTAAACATGTTATGTACATGTACCAAATCTCCAAGAGGAATTAAATTATTATGAAATAAAAGTATGTGGTAATTAAATCTAAAATTTAAGAATAAAGAAAAAATTGCAGACAAAAAATAGGCAAATGACTTGAAAACAAGTTCATTTCCTCAGGTCAAGACATTTTACTCTTTAAGTGGCAATTGATTTTCCTATTTAAATCCAGATTTAAGAGCTTTTTCCTATTATGTGGTCTTACAGGGCCACGTCTCCTAATGTCCATTTCAGCGTGTGTTATGCCTGGGTTGCAGGTTTATTCACAGAATCAGTTTTCAGTTTATTTGAAGCTCTATTTGGCTTAAACATCTTTAAAATATTTTCTTGTTACACTCATACATTAAGCATGACACAGGGATCCTTCAGTGTTCTGTGAGGTTTTAAGAAGATGGAAAAGCTAATCACACCAACACAGAGTTGTTCCCCATCTCTGGAATCAATAGTCTGTTCCTTGAGTGATATAACTGGGTTATAAGTGAATATAAAATTAATTTTAAAAATAAAACATGAAAAGAGTTTGGAAATTGTTTTCAGAATTCGGGATTCTATCTACATCTTGCTTTACTCATGGTTACAAAGAATGACAGGTTAGCTTCTTTCTTCCTAGCTATCCATTAAGATGACAAAATTGCCTCTGACCTACTTGACAGTAATGCTACCTAAACAATCCAATAAATAGCTCATATATCTTTATCTCAGCATTTTTATTCAATTACTAAAGCTCCAAGTTTTTGCTTGAATTGACAAACACATAGCATTACATAAAATTCAAGTTTAAATTTGAAGAGCTTTTTCTTTTTTACACTTAATATTGGTACCTGCAGAGCAAAATGTTATTTTCCACACCAGAACTTGAAGCTTCCATTCATCATTTTCTTAACTAAATCTGCCTCTTAGCATACTTTTCCCATTCATTGTGTGCTGCTAGTATTTTATTTTTAGCAGCGCTTGCATTTGTTTTTGACCCTGGTTGGTCTAATTATAAAGTCATCCACTTAGATCAATAAGCCTCATATAATCATAGGCAACTAAACCATTAATGTCTCCTTTAAAACTATGAATATCACACAAATACTGTCTGGTACAACATTTAAATGTTCTATACAGACACCAATTGGACACATTTTCATTCCAACTTCTTTCACCTTGTAATATATTTCAGTTCATATTCACTCATATGTTTTATTGTTTGGATAGCAGAGACCAAAGTGGTTAATTATTTTCAATTTGACTCAAATATTTTATTCATAATATATGAAATGTTTTTATTAAAGTAAATAGAAATACTGAATGAGAAATCTGGGCTGTATCTTATAGCCTTTCTTCTTTATCACAGACATGACCTAAGCTTTGGAACAGTTTATTATATTTAAGATGCAACAGCTGACCTGTTCTCTACAGGAAAATCAGAGATCTTCTAAAAACAATGTACAAGTAGTGTCTTCCATAGGTTTTGATTAATAATATAATATAAAATATATGCTATGTTCTGAAACACACCTGTCTCTTACTTTGTTTCTTACATTCCTTGCTGTATAGTTAACTGTAGCTTATATAAATTAATAATAGTAAGAACAACAACAATAAAAAAAAGAATAGAAGAAGAGCCAAACAGTAGTAAAGTAAGGCAAATATTAAAATATTTAGCATTTAGTATGGTCTAGATATTATGCTAAGAATTTTTCATGAAGTATATTATCCTGATGATCTGAAATGAATATTATAAGCATTTTTAAATTAAAATTATATTTAAGATGATCGGTGACTTGTTCAGTCACAGAGACAAGTTCATATTTAACATAGTGTTTAATTCAAAAACCATCCTCTAAATGACAATGTTGTATGATTTATATTTTTCTATGCTCACTCCATTCTATATTACCTTTCACATCCCAAGACTGGATTTGCTCTTTCATGCACATTGACTAAAATATACCTATGCTAACTGTATGAAAGAAATTGACCACCTTTGTGTTTGTCATCTCATTATAATTTAAAATTTTACTAGATTTCCAAACTTTATGAACTACATCTTGTTCTCCATATGATTTCAAATTCTTTGGTGAAATGAGAAGGAGAATTCAGTATTGGCTAAGTTGTTACAGTAACAATATACTATCATGGCAAACATAATCCTTTATTTTCTTCCTTTTGTGATTTTCCTCCTGTTGTGATATGAAAATTTCCTATCCTGTTAAAATTATGATACAATTATTAAAAATCCTTAAAAAACTGAAAAGTTCCTTTTTAAAAAAATAATCCATAATGAAGTTTAATAATCTAGGAACTTTTGCTATGCACTGTAATTCTTACAGTAATCTAAATTCCTTTACCTACAGGTAAACTTCTAGAGTGAAAAAAAATTCATTTCTTGTTAAATTTTACATTCCTGGAACCAATACAATTTATTTCATGGCACATGCTTAGTGTTAGTTTTCAATTTAAGGTTTTACTGCGCAGATATATTTCCAAATTCATATATTCTATAAAATGCTGTCAGTCCCCTGTTGTTATGCTATTTGTGCTATTATTACTATAATCATGAATACTGCTCTCTTACAATACCGTTTAGATGTTTTACATGTAATATTCATGTATAAACATGTGTTATAGCTGGTGGACTTGGCCTAATTATCTCAGTTTGGGAAAAAAGGAAAGTGAAGCTCAGAAAGACAAAATATTTAGTAAGAATCCTTCAGTTCTTAAATTATAGAACTAGAATTATAACCCAATTATCTTGTCTAATCAATTTTCATGCACAATATACCTTACATAACTATTTCCCTTTCAGATTAATTTTTGCACTCAACCTTGTTGGGGCTCTATCTAATATATTTTCCATGGTAGTACTGGTATACACATGAAGATATTTTTAAACATAATAATCAATAAAGTTGCCTTAATCAGACTGCAGTTTACTTTTGGAGAGATTTAAATAAGTGTTCTCTTCCAGACTTGAGAGGAATTTGTTCATTTGTTCCATATTACAACAAACAACTGGTATGGTTCATTTAGAAGTAACATTTTCTGAGTATCTCATCATTAGTACTTAAAGTATGAATGCTTACAGGGTTCTAACTATATTTCCTTTTAGAGCCAACTAATAATATAAGATGAACTAAAACAATAGACAAATGGTGAGCAGTATTTAATTCTGCCCATGGAATCAGAAGTGTCATCTAAAACTTATAGGCTTTTAGTAAAACTGACACAACACACAATGCCAACAAAAAAAGATGAATGTACTTTCATATAAAATTAGGCTGAGAATACATAAAGTGATCTAAAACGTATTCTGCCAATTTAAGATGCATTTTGAAAACTGAAACCCCTTATGCCCAAATGCACCAAAGACAATAAAAATGATATAAAGCTATAGCATCTCATGGAGATCACCCAACTCTACAGTTTTAAAGATGAAACTGTTTTAAGTGGCATAACTCCAAGGACAATAGAAGAGCAGGTAAAGTATAAGAACCAAGAAATCAGGTTCCTCTTTGGCAATCGTGTTATTCCATCTACATTCTTCTCCTGAGGTCTACTTTTTACTTATTTTGTCATATTTTACTTTTAGCCAATAGGAATTTCACTTTATTCTGTAAATTTAAGTTAGTATCACACAAGTAATTTTAAATCACAACTTAAAAAGAACCCCAAAAGTCATGCATTTTAAAAATTATTTTAACTTTCTAAGAAAGAATTCCAAGATAACCCAGGGGCTAGAGATCTTAAGTAGGCAGCATAAACTGTAAATCTAGATTATCCATGCATGCTTACAGCCAAATCCTGAGATTGGCTTAAGGTAGGCATTTTTTACTTAATTAGTATCTTCTGCCTGAAACATATTTAAAATTATATTTTGGTATAAAAACAATGTAAAACAGACTACAGTCATTTTATGTATTCACTGTTTTCTTTTGATTTCAAAAGATGTTAAAATAAAGACCTTTTTTCTGTCCTTAAAAGTATCAAGGGTCTTCAGTATCATGACTAATACATAAAACACCTCACTGCATGTTAACTTATTATTTTAGGGATAATTATACTTTAAAATTTCATCTTGGAAACGCACGATTTTTTTCCATTCTACTAGGAAACAAATTCACTACTATACATGTAATAGGTAACATGTATTTGCATAGATGCTTACTCTATGCAGTATCCACTCAAACAGTATTCTGGATATTTTTAGACTCACTAAGTTACTTAATTTTTTATAACAGCCATAAGAAGCATTATTACTTCCACCTTATCTTTTGTAGTTACTGCTAATGAACGACAAAATTATCCAAAACTATATTGTCATTTGTTTTGTTTACAATTTTATGGGCTAAAAATGTGAAAGGACTCACCAGAGTAATACTGTTTCTATCACACTGTGCATTGCTTGTGGATACTGCACTCTTTAATAACTAAATTGGTATTTTCTGAAAGACTTCTTTAGTAATAATTGAGATGATGCACAAATTTGGAATCACTGAGTTGGATTCAGATTCTGATCCTGCTTCCTAATGGTTCTAATAAATATTGTGCATGTAAAAACTTGAAAATTTATTGCTGTAAGAGACATATTGTTATTAATCACTCTCAAAAAATTCCCCCCTTGCTTTAAGCTTATCTCATGATTTTTGTTGTTGTTGTATTTGTTACTTTTTTGTTTTGTTTTTTTGAGACAAAAATCTCACTATGTAGTCCAGGCTGGTCTTGAGCTCACTATGTAACTGTGTTGGTTACTTTTGTCTCTCTGCTGCAACAAACTACCTGATGCACAAAATCAAGGTGGAAAAGGTTTATTTAACTCACAGTTTGTGGAGGTTTCAGTCCGTATCAGCTGGCTCCAAACCAGGGTAGGATGGCACAGGGGCAATAGTTCGAGGTGTTCAGAAGACAGCAAAAACAACAAGAGCAACAGGCGGGGATGGGGAATGGGAGGAAAGGATCCCACCTTTTCCTCCCTTATTTTGTAAGCAGGCTGTCTGCCCTGGGGTGTGTGTAGTACTCACACTATCTCTGTGTCCTCCTCTTGCACAGACAGGGGATGTTA